>CAEFZY010047161.1:0-16361 GCA_903066815.1 Brachyrhaphis roseni
TTTTTTTGGAGTATGCGAGAGGTTTTGGTAGTGTGTGAGAGACAAAACGTAAATTTTGTCCTAAACGGCCCCTCATATCTTTCTGCTATATAAACAATCACCGGGCCGACTTTTCGACAGCCCTGCAGAACTTCATACAGGTTCCGAGCAGCTTACCTTCTCTTCAGTAGCCATGACTGCACTGTTGGTCCTGCTGGGAGCCGCGCTCTGCTCCCTGACGATGTCCACTGAAGTCGTCCCGCAGGCAGACTTTAACTTACAGACCGTAAGAAACGTTGCAGAATTGACGATGCGTGTTTTTGCATCCACATTTATATTCTATATATTGTATTTTATACAAAATCTGTAAATGTTTTTTTGCAGTGATCTGAAGGTTGACCTGCTGAAATTATGAGGAAATTATATGCTGGGCATATTTTACTCTTTCTTTTTATTATTTAAAATGAATGCTTTTCTATCTTAAGTTTTACTTCAGACAATAAAGAAAATTCGGAACTGATATTAGAGCACAAGTGTAAAAAATAAAACAGGCACATTATCAGGTATTGATGCAAATATCAGTCAACAACAGACTGTTTTCTATTTACCATCACTTTAATATACGTAATAAAAACTTCCTTATATGATATAAATTTCATTTGAAAATTGAAAAAAAAAAAAATCAGTAAATTGACATCAGATTCGTAAATGAATTATGTCGTAATTAATTTATGATATTGTCGTGCAGCAATGGAAAACCAGTAAATTTATATTTTAAAGCCAAACATCTTTAAATTCAGTGTAGTTATTTAGTTACATGCATTTTATTATTGACACAAAATAATTATGAATGTTTGACAAATTAATACTTAATGTGTTTACACACTTTATAGGTAATATTATTTTTAAAGGGGAGTATTATGTAAAATTATTTTTTCAGTTTTATTTAATGTCATTTCCTCACCAAAAACATGCATATCGTTGCTTTGATTCTTTCATGTATGTTTGAGAAATCCCTTAATCTCCCATGGAAACCATTTTAGATGCCTAAACAGTTGCTCTTACAAAACTCCTAAGTGTAAATCACTGAATCCTGGTTTTGTATCCACACCTTCCCCATTTGGCTCCTTCAAACTAGCAGCAGCAGCAATTAGCAAAAATCTGTTGAAACTGCATCTGCCGAGCTCATCATACCAACTACTTATTCTAAGAACGGCAGTAAATGACTTAATAAAGAAGCATTTTTGTGACGAGGAATTTCTTTAAGAGACAGGGACCCAATTTCAAGGTGTCAAATTTCTTTCAAGAGATGCTTGATACATACAGCATTATTAGAACAGCAGGTAACATAGTAACTCGATTGTGCTATAAAATGGAAATGTGTGACACTGCCCCTTAAAAGCAAAAATAACGTCTCAAGGTTTTATTGAATGAATGGTTTTTAATATTCTGTTTGCTTCAACAGGCAAGAGGGAAGTGGTACTTGATCGGATTCGCTACCGACAACCAGCGGTTCATCAACATCAAAAACACAATGACAATGGGGGTTGCCACGCTAGAACGAACTCCACAGGGATACGTGGAACTATCATACGCCGGTCTTAGGTAAGAGGACACCGAGAGAGAAAAGAACATAGAAAATTAATCACAAATTAGTTGTATCTTCTTGCAGCACCAACGGTTCTTGCTGGAGAAGGAGCACCCTGGCCAAGGAGACTGGCATACCTGGGAAGCGTAAATATAATGCACACACCAAAGTAACGTGGTTCTAACAGACACACTGACATCTTATTGCTTTTGTTAGGTCAGAACGATAGACACGACGTGATTATGGTGGGCGTCAAGAATAGTAACTATGCACTGGTTTACGACGTCAAGACAAAACTAAAGGTCCCCAAAGTCGTCCAACTTTATGGTAAAGTCCTCACTAGCAGTGCTACATTTTATGTCGCCGTATCTTTAGTAGCAGATTAATCTTATGTGACCTTTCCAGGCCGTAGAGATGAAGTCTGTGCCGAAGTGAAGGAGAAATTCAGACAGTTCGCCTTGGATGCTGGCATTCTGGCTGAAAACATTGTTTTTCTTCCTAAAAACGGTACTTTTAATCACTGGATCCTGTTTTTGTATCCAACTACATTAAAGTGATGCAAACACTAATCAATTTAATCTCTTTTGCTTTCCTCAGCCAAGTGACTACCTGCCTAATTTCCTCCCCTAGTCATCATGTCGGTGATGACTAGGGGAGTCTGAGTGAAGCTGCAGATCATTACCTTTGCTGTGGAAATATTCATCTATCAAAGCTACTGGCTAAAACATCATCTTCAGTTACTTTGCTTTGCAACGACTCTACTGTTCCATTTACCTGAGCACCATAATTGAGTTCTACTACCAAAATAAAAGAAACAGCTAAAATACTTTGCTTTATTATCTTTTTTTAACAAATACGCAGACGTACATCCATAACAACACAATTTGGATTTCCTTTTTATCAAGTGTTTACATCTACACGCTTTGTACAGATCTGTATACAAAACAATAATTTACGTCCCATAGAAGTCTAGTTACACTTAACTATACAACGAGTTGTAAGTGAAATAAATATAAAAACAGAAATGATCACAGGTGTTAAAGGATGTAAAAAGCCATAATACGCATACACCACCAGCACCTGGCATCTGAATGTTGCATCTAAAAAGATATACATTTTCCCTTTTCTACTGGCAAAAGTACATCTGTGATAGTGAAAACACAGTTCAGTCCATAGATCCAGATTTGCAGCACCACATATACTGTATGATTCCCAAAATACATGTCACTCAAATCAACTTTGAAATTCATTGGGTTTCTCTCCCTTGTTTGAATTAAAAGATTGAAACACTGAAATTTAGGGCTTAGTCTCCGCTTGATCCGGGCAACTGAGCACATTTACAGACAAGAAACAGAAATATTGGACATAAAGTAAAGCATTGATTGCACAGCGATTCATGTGCATATGTCGACGTTAAATCACAACCATAGAGCGTCCGTTTCTTTTACAGGTAAATTGAATGATTGTGGTGGACACAGAATGATTTTTGATACCGTTCTGTTTTTGTTACCACAACAACACCATTATGTTACATATTGGTGGGATCAAAGCACCAGGAAGCACAACATAGGGCGACTTTTTATGGCCTTCTTTCTCCCTTTCATTCACACACACAAACAAACTGAATTTCACAAGTGCTACTTAGAACATGTGGCTAATCCATACCTCTGTTGGGTTAAAAGTATATTTTAAAAGAATGATGCAAACATTTTGAAAATTACACTTCGATTAAGACAAATAATTAGGACCGATTTTGAGTGAGAACTGATTGCTACCTGCCAAATCCAAAAATGTGTATCTACAAAAAGACAAACTGCCATGCACACAGTCACCAGCAGGGGACATGCAGTTAAAAAGTGCAAGTCTATGAAGAAGGGGCAGAGAAGGGTGCTAACTCTGTCAGAGACTTAATGGTATGTACATGAGTATACGTCTGCGAAGAAACATAAGGCTGAGGATTAGAAAGAGCAAAAACAACAGATTGGACAAAAGTAGAGCGAACACACCACGCAGTTTCTGTGAGTGTGCAAGGACTCAGGTGTGTGATGGGCGTTTCTGATGTTGGTCTTTGTTCTGGCACAGTATTTGACTCAGTCAGAGTCACTCTGCTTTCACTACGTCCTTGTGGTGACGCATGATATGCTGGTTCTTTTCCGAGGGCCGTCGAAAGCCTTTGGAACAGATCTCGCAGCGGTGCGGGTAGTCTTTTGTGTGAATGGAGATCACGTGCCGCTTAAACCCCGAAGCATCCCCGGTGCTGTAGTCGCAGTACTGGCACTGGTAAATTCTTTTCTCTTTCTGTCCTTTGCCGATAACAACAGTCACACTGCTGGCTAAGCTGGCCGCACTGACCCTGGCTGGTGGGCCGGACCCACTCGAGCCACTTGGTGCAGACTTTTTAGGGGCCGCAACGGGAGTGTGCGTCTCTGTCCTTTTCGCCTCACTCTTTTCAGGTGAGGCCTGCTGCTCTTTTGTGTGGACAGACAAAATGTGGCGGCTGAGGATGAAGGGGTCTGCGATTTTGAAGTTGCAGTGCCGGCACTGGTGGAGTTTCTTAGTGCGGTGAGACACAGAGTGCTTCTTGAGCTCAGATGGCCGGTGGAAGCCCTTTCCGCACACCGCACATTTGTGTGGATAGTCCTTGGTGTGAACAGATATGATATGGCGTTTCAGGTCACTGGAGTTAGAGCTTTTGTGATCACAGTGGGCACAATGGTGGGTCTTATTCTCCTCGTGAGTCAGTCCGTGTTGCATCAGCTCCTCCTCCTCTGCAAAGGTCTGGAAACAGCGTTCGCACTTGTACGGCATCTCTTTGCTATGCTTAGTCTTGATGTGCGTTTTGAGATTGGAGGAATCGGCCGACTTGTAGTCGCAGTACATACAGGAATAAGGCTTCTCGCCGGTGTGTGTGCGCATGTGTTTCTTCAACTCCGACGGGTGCCGAAAGCCTTTCCCACATTCCACACAGATGTGAGGAAAGCTTTTGCTGTGGACGGCCAACAAGTGTCGATTGAGCAGTCCCTGCTCAGCTGTTTCATAGTCACAAAACTTGCACTTGTGCATTTTAGTGGGTGGAGGAGGTGGCTGGGCTTTGGGTTCCCGGTGGTGGTGCTGCAGCCTGTGGGAAAACAGCGCCCCCTGCTGGTGGAACTCTTTACCGCACATCTCACACTCGAAAGGGGCTTTGCTGCTCAGCGCGTGCACCTCCATGTGATTGTGGAGGCTGGCTTTCTTGTTGGTGGTGAAGTCACAGTCTGTACATTGGTACTTTTTGCGGGTCAGAACGTCCTGGTGGTGATTCTTAGTGTGTCGCTTTAAGAAACCTCTCGACTTGAACTTTTTACCACAGAGCATGCAAGGATAAACGGTCAGCGGCTGGCCGTATGGACCAATGATAATGGCTGGAAAAAAAACAGACAAATGACAATATGGTAAAATACTTGTTTGAGAAGAGTCACTTTTTTATTTCATTTTGATAAAACAAGTGTTTTAATAAAAGTATTCATACTCCTTTCATATTTTCCATATTATTACAACCATATTCTTTAATGCATTTAGAGTTTTGTGACAAACCAAAACATAAGTTTACAATCAAACTTATCTGGTTTGCTCCCTGTTCCTCCTGACTCTGTTTGCTCATTAATATTCTCTAACAAACCTTTGGGGTTTTCGCAGAGCAGCTCCATTTATACTGAAGTTCAACTGAACGTGGCAGGAAGATTTACTAATTAAGTAACTTTTAAAAGACAGTTGTACCTTTTTTCCTCCACTCCACTGTAATGCACTATTTTGTGTTGGTCTATGATACAACGCCAAATAAATTACTCTGAGGTTTGTGTTTATATTGTCATTGAATGTGAAAAGTTCAAGGGATATGAATACTTTTGCAGGGCAATGCATACATTTTCTATATACATACTTGAATAAACAGTTTATTTTCAAAGTCTGATAAGCGACTAAAGAAAATTAATTGCATTTAACTAAGATGCTCCATCAATGTTAAACATCAATTGTAGATTAATAAAATTATATCCCTAAAAGCTAAAAAAACAACAACAACAACAAAAACAGAACTGTAAAATAGCAGAATAAATTTGAGACCTGAGTGATTAAAATAAAAAAATCTTTCTTTAAAATGTAGCCAGTTTTATCTTTTCCATGAGTGAAAAATTTGGTTTTGAGTCTGGATATGAAAATTAACATTGTTTTTTTTCCCCTCCGTACCTGTCTGGACCTGCCGATGTTCTGATCGTCTCTTATTCTTGTTGCGTTGCCTATTGATTTCATCGACACCGTCTGATTCATCGATGTGCAGCAGTGCACTGGCAGCGCCATTTCGGTTTTCACAGCCCTCGCTGTCCTCTACACCTGAAGGACCAACAAAACTTCATTTACACAAACCCAATACTGTGAGACATGGCTAACGTACAATATCCAGTTTTTGTTTTTTGCCAAACAAAAGACAAGAGTAGTGTCCACAAAAACCTCCCCATTTTTTTACTTTCACGGTTAATACCCAATGGATCCATAAGACTCACCATGATTTCCTTGATTGTGATGAGAATCCCCGACAGACATGTAAACCATCTTCTCTCTGAGTGTTTGGCCTGTAGACTCTGTTAGTGCGACGCTCTCTGCATCTCCATCACTGATGTCAACAGATTCTCCTGTAGAAAGGTATATTGTGTTTGCTAGTTTTGTTTCATGCAAATATTTTTATGAGTTTTTTTTGTTCTAAATATTCCTCAGACAGAAAAAAAAAAACAAGTTCCTACCCATGTCGTCCTCTCCTGAATCCGCCTTGAAGATGTACACTTTTATCACCTCTTGTCCATCTTCGTCCTTCTCCACTTCTTGGTCCTCTACGGCCCCTTCCACAGTTACCTCAGTTCCATCCTCAGAGACCATTTTTCCAGCTTCGTCCACTAGGTACATAAATACATAAAACATTAATGTTGTATAGATATTACATGTTACAGCCCTAGGCACACCAAAAAAACCATCAACAATTAGAATCAGACAACTTTTCACCGACAATATGTAATAGTCGCTTTTTTGTGTTTCAGAAATGAAAATGTTTTTCAGCCTTCAACAAAACACTGTGCTCTTGTTTGGAGTTAAAAAGAAACACAGATAAAGATTCGGGAAATATGCTTAAATGGGGTCAAGTTTGTAATTTCTTGATTTCCTGTTAAATTAAAATCAAGTTCAAGGAACATTGAACAGATTTTTATGGTCATTATTAAAGTTTAATTTATGAATCAATTAATAAATAAATAACTTAAGTGGGGATTGGTCAAATCTCAAAACAAAAATCAAAATAAAAAACTGAAAGCTGAATCTCTAATAAACGCAAAGCAGAGCAGTAAACTTACAGGATATCATCAGATAATCTCCACAGCCATCTTGGTCGTCATCCTGCTGTTCTGGGTCCAGCCCATCTTCTGGGATGTCTCCCATCGCAACGCCTTCCTCTTCGCCCTCTAAAGCCATCACACAGGTTTCTACAGCAACATCTTCATCTTCATCTCCATGCACATACTCAGAAACTACGTCTTCGACTGCATCCTGGATGACGAGCTCTTCTGGGGCAAATCTGTGAACTGCCATGCCTTCACCCTCGCCTTCTGATACCAACACAGTCTCTTGAAGCTCCACAACAAACTCCTGCCCACCGGCACCACCGTCATCTGCAAGAAGATAATCATTTAACAGAAAAACACCAAAGACCCCCCTTCTTATACAAGTTCCTAGGCTACAAGTCAAAATGGATATGTACATCCTCTAACTAGAAACAACACTCAACTCTAAAAGTATCTCTACTTTTAGTCAGATATATATATATATATATATAAAAACAAATAAACATGTGTAATTACCCGATCCGTGTATTATTATTTTAGACTCTTCAGCATGTATTGCAAGCCTTGTGACATCCTCATCCATTGTCCTCGTGCTGCATTTGTTACTGAGGAGCTGAAAGCAGAACATGCAGTAGTTAAAATGCAGCTGGAAAAATATGTGCAGAAGAGCAATTCTTGTGAAAAAATAATAATGACAAAAGGTCAACAAATAATTATTACATTGTATTAGGAGTGCCTTAAGAAAATCTATATGCCCTAAAGTCTTTTTGCATCTCAGTAGCATATTAAATGAGTCACCCAAATGATCAAAATATACGAGTAAAATCCATCGTAAAATCAAAAGTTTTAATTACATTAAGTTTAGAATTATGTGTTACAGTTTAAAAGTAAAGAAATTGAATTGGAACAGGAAAAAACGTTAGGCATGCACCCAAGGTCAACTGTACCCATTTGACAGATTTTAATGTGACTAGTGTGTGAACCTCTGTATCAAGTTTTTTTTTTTTTTCTCCATACACAACAGGAAAGGAAAACTTTAGTTACTTTATCCTGCATCTGCATCATCCTCATCAATAATTGGTCTGATTTATTTTGCAAACAATAAATATTAGGTTTGTTGTCGATTAACATATTGACAATATAATATTTTATGAGATATTATGACTTTTTGTGCAATTCCTGCTGTAGATTCAGCCTATGTGGGGGTTTTTTCTCTCCACAGACCTGGAAACAGATTCCTCATGTTTTCCAGTATACCATCTATCTTCCCTCCTTCCTCTATTCTGTTCTAATCTCTCTATCTTTTTAAACATTTTACCCCAGATCGCTTCCCTTTTTTTCAAAGCTGTATTGCTCCACTGTAGGACAGGACATGTTTTAAGAGAGATTTAGTAATTCGATTTACAGAAATGATTAGCTCATGGTTTACCACTGTTAGGGGTTTGACCAGAGCTCTTTTCACAAAAAACCCCTGGAGCTCACATGATGAAGCAAGATTAGTATCTCATTAAAGTTGCCTTCTTATACAAGTTCTGAGGCTACAAGTCAGGATTTGAACGCTGTTTCACTCCAAAATGTTTATTTCAGCAAATGTAAATGGAAACCTAACTTATTCTACCAGATATTAGGAGATTATTCATTTACTACACAAATTATGTTTTAACACAACTTATATTTTATATTATCAGTTGACTATAATAAGCTTTTTTTGCCATTTTTAACCAAAAGGCTGTACGCATAAAAATGCTGGTACATGTTTATATTTGTATCTAACCTATGAAATGCTGTAAAAACTAAAGCTATGGGCAAATGAAAACACTGACATTTTAAACATTCTCAACAGATTAAATGTTTAGCATGATTGAAAACCACATTTGTTCATCTGAGAAAAATCACTATAGGTGAATGGTAGCAGGGCAACATGTGTCTGCATGTTTTTGGTCTGGACAACTATAGCAAAATTAGGCTTCAAAGGCAGAGAGACCACCTAGACCTAAAACTAATTATTGGATTGAAGCATTCAATATAATGGCCTCCCAAATCTTGCATCTGATAAGTCCTTTGTGATTTTAATAGGTCAAGCATTTACCATTCAAATATCACTTATGGGTTTACACTGTAAAAAGAAAAGAAAATAATATGTCACTGCTTTCCTTAGTTATTTTTTTATTATAAAAAAAAGAGTAACTAAGACTTAAGTATTGCTGGCATGTAATAGAGCAGTGTCCAACTAAAAATCAATGCAAAAGTAATTAACACTTGTCAAAAATACGTTGACATGCAGTATATTTTTTAAAGGTTTCTGTATAGATTAGTAAATTGAAACACAGTGTGTCAAATTTGCTTAAAATCAGTTTTTGAACATATAACACAATTAGAAGAGTGGGTTTAATAATACAGACACCACGTTTCAGTTGCAAAGCTAGTAAATGAAACCATAATCTCCACTATTTCCCAAGGTAAATTTCACCAAGATGACACTTAAAGCCTTAAGTGTAATGTTTAACACTGGGAAGAAGATGAGATCACATGGGATAGAAATCTCCTCAAAGAAGGAAGACGCAGAGATGTAAACAAAAAACGGTGTAACTGAGGTGCCAATTTTTACTGAATGTACCATCCCCCACCTCTAGGTGGGCAAAAAAGGTGACAACGATGCGTGGAGAGCAACACAACAGGGCATCACTCCGCTTTAAAGATGTCAACACTATGTATTAAAACTCACACGAGTGGGTGGATAAACTTTGTTAGTTTCGTGCAAGAGTCTAAACCAAACACAAAGCTCTTTGAGATAAATAAAGGCACCATGCCCAACTGACCAATGGAACAATATTAGATGCAAAGTCCGACTGCCACAGAGAAAACTGGTATTAAAAATAGCTGACAGCGTCAACATACGTGTGCAATGGCAGAACAAAAAATCCCGAAGAAAATCGGGTTATGCTCATTGTTCACGGGTATACATCTCTGCAGAGGTTTGCAGCTAGCAAGAGAAGTGCTAAACACACCTTTTCTACAACCACTGTTCAACACACAAGCGTCCGCCATTTTGTTAGCCTTGTGTCTGAGGAATGCTAACTTGAATGTGAATAAAATTACTTACTAACGAAAAAGTTATGTTAAATATACTTAAATCCAAGTCAATTTTACTCCACAGTTGTAGAACTCTTTATCTTTCAAAGACAAAAACGAAAAATGCCGAGTACAGATACTGAACTTTCGGTGAGCTGGTTGGCTAACTAGCCATCTGGCTAACAACATAGGCCTGCTTTACCGATCACGGCCTCAATTAGGCCCGGGCCCCGGGAAGAAGAGGCCCAGCCCTGAGCGGCCTCGCGTTTACATTAAATAATTAAATTAAAATACACAATGCAAACAAATTTAAACAGCCACAAACGCACTAAGACGAAGACATCGCTCAGGCAAGAGGCGATCCGGGAGCAAAAGAAAGCCGCGTACCAGATTTATGCTGCAGGGATGGCCTCTGTCCGCTCCACGGCTTCCCAGGCCGCCTGGTTCCCCCAGACTCGGGCAGGATTCAGTCGGGAATTTTGTGTGATTTGGGCGGGCCGCGAACGAGCAGAGAAGGAGGGATGAGGGGGTAGTTTCTGGAACACCGCTGAAAAACGAAGCAGGACGTCTGAAGCCAGACAGTGTCCTGCTACAGCCCCCCGCTTCTCCAGCTCCGAGGCCGCCGTCAGCATGACACGTCACAGCCCAAGAGCGGCAGGAAAATGCGGAAGAGTTGAGGTGGAAATCACCCGAAAGCTACCAAAAAGGCCATGATGAGAAGACCTGTCTGCTGAATTGTGACAAAGCTTTGCGTGGTGTTTCTTTAGTATTAAACCAAAAGTAACTGTAATTTGACTAAAACCATTCTACTTTCACCAAACATCAATGGGGCAAACAAGGAACCTAATTTACGTTTTAGTTTTCAGTTTTGTAAGGCAAAAATATTTTTTTAAACTACAACTGACAGCTTTTAAATTGGAGCACCTATCTCTCACAATGTCTTGTTGGAGTACTGACACACCTTGAACTTTTTCAAAAACATGTTTTATGGGAGGTAAATCTAACAGAACAAAACAAAAGAGTACATAAAGTTGAAGTAAAATAAAAAGAGCAAGTGGTTTTATTTTTATTTTTCTCCTCAAAATGTGAAAATATAGCATGTATCTGTTCACAGTCCCTTGAATGTTATTTTGAACAAACAGTTGCTGCAAGCATTTTGGTTTATGTCCCTACAAGCTTTGTATGTCCAGAGGCAAAAGGTCTGCTTTTTGCTTTTTGTTATTTTTCAAGTCTGGCCACAAATTTTCCTTTGGGTTAAGGTCTAGACTTTGACTTTTGTTGACTGGGTCATTGTACGGTGTATATATATATATATATAGTTTTGACATGCATCTCTTTGGCCAAGTCAATCTATATAGGTATGTGCTCTTTTTCATTTGCTTCAGTTCATTTAAGCTCCATCTGTCTCTGTTACATCCTTTCCATCGATTAGTATCACATGACAGACCAGTAGACTCTTATTTGGCAGATTTTGGACCCATAATCAAACCAGGGGCACCTGAACAATCCCCTACTTCTGCCACCAACCCATCAAACTGAACGACTTAGAAAAAAAATATAGGATTGAATAAAATGCAATGCCTCTCTGAAAGCAATATATATATATTCTTAGTTTTCTAACCAGCAAGCAGGGGGCAGCAACTTTCCATTGACTGCAAATAAATTAAAGCAGAAAACTTGATCATCTAACAAATAAGTTCATTTTTTAAACCTTGTGCTATGTGCTGTCCTGAGTAACTACCCATTAGTTACTCAGTTAAAGAAAGAAAATTTCTTTAACTCACAAGTTGTCAAAGTAGGTTCAAAATGTCTCCCTGGTGATAAGAAATTGACATGTGTTCAGTATAAAATGTCCTGTTGTATATTGCTCTTTTTTCCCCCAAAGAGTTTTTTATGAAATGGACAAAGCTGCAAAAGTGTAATACAATGAAGGCACAAAGTTACTAGCACCAGATTTCCAAACATGCACTTTGCTTTGTTAAATGTTTATTTGATTCAAGATTTCTGAAGATTAATGGTAATGCTGAATTAAAATAAAGCAGAAGTCGTCAGCCAAGTAAACACACTATCTGGTTTCAAAAAATATGTTTGAAAATGTAAAATTTTTATTATTTAAAATCTGTCTTATGAACAAAGTTTAAACTGACAAAGTTTACTGGGGTGGTGGTGGTTGTTTCTCTCCTAAAATATATTTAATTTACATTTATTTCTGACAACAGCAAATTATGCACTTAGATTTTCATATTTTATTCATTAGCATTTTCAAAACATCACATTTACTGTTAGATTTTACAATATAACTCATTTCTAATTAATGAAACCAAAAACCTCGATTACAGATTTAATTTACAAGATAACTGTTAACATTACATATTAAAATAACATAGATGTTCATTATTGCATACCAATACTGCAAATTTTAATGTATAGGTTGCTTTCTATCCATTTATTGTGTTCATAAATCACAAGAGTATAACTTCTACACAAGAATATAACTTCAAAGACTGAGTAATTTGTCTTCAGAAAGCCTTAAAAACGTTTTTTACTAGTAAGCAGTTTGTTAATAAGTGTTAATCTGCTTAATTTACAATGAGGTAAATGTTGCAAAATCAGGTAAGAATCAAAGATACAGAAATATTAAAACTGTCTCAGAAACATTGCTATTGAAATCCCCCAAATTCTTTATAAGTGATCAGTATGTTTTATTTTGCAGTCATCTTCACCAGGTCCTTCTTTTGGATCTCAAAGAGACGCCAGCCCTCCTCCGAGGACAGGTCAGCGGCGCCCCTTCTCTTGTAGAACTCAATAGACTGCTTGTTGTTTTCTGCTACAATGAAATGCATACTGCTAGAGCGGGTCTTTACAGCAATCTGAAGGAAAGATATTTCAGAAAAATGGACATTAAAAAACAAGCACATGAGCAGCACCTAATAAACCTGAAATCAACGTAAATGTGTGAGCAGGTAAGTTGCAATTACACATAAAGTGTTTGTACCTCACTCAGCACCTTCAGGATTCGTGAACCAATGCCAAAGCCTGGTGAAACATTAAACAGGCAGAGCAATTAGAACAGTTTCTGCCAATGTTGCAACATAGCTGTTAATTATTACATTTTGCACCACAGCTGAACTATTCAGCAATCTTACCTCGAAACTCCTGCATGACATAGAAGTCTTCCAAATAGAGAAGCTTTCCAATCCACGGGTCATATGTGAAGTAGTACATTGCAAAGCCAATCACAGAAAATCCTTGATAAAAGACACCAGAAGTTAAATGCTTTATTTATAAAATATCTTAAAATATGAGGTAAGAATTTGTTGGGTTTTTTTACCTTCTGTGCTCTTATCTTTCGGGACTTCTGCAACCAAGCAATGGTAGAACGGCTGATCCCCAAAGCCGTCCTCAAGCAGATCTAAGTTAAAGTAGGATATTAATGTTAAAGGACTCCATAGCAAAAATTGTTTTGCTTATTTAAAAATAGAGGTTACTGCTTGTTTGGATAGTAGACTTTGGAATAAATAAGTTAATGCACAGCACCTTTCTCAGTGAGCATCACCTTCTCCTCCATCTCTTCAAATTTAGCAAGTTCCTACAATGCATAAAGATATGAACTGAATTTAAATTTGAACTAGAAAGAACATGAGAAAGCAGATAAAGTACCTTACCTTTATGAGTCGCAAGATATCAGATACATCCTTTGGTTCAGCTGACCGTAACACAAAATTGGCCATTTTCTCTTTTTTCCTTTTTTCCCTTTGCTTACCAGTCCTCGAAATGTGAACAAGAGCAAAATTTGTTTCTTCATTCGCTCCTCAGGAGTTTCCCCCCCGGCAAAGAATTAGAAAAACTAGCGCATACAGTTCTGCATCAGCCGCTCACAGAGTTGTGCAGTGGTGGCAGAAGCCTTCCCTTTATGTATCCTCCAAAAAGACACGCCTGATTGTAAATCCTCATATTGACGCATATCCTGTTTCTTTTCGGTATGAGTTGCTTATCTTTGTTCATCATTGTTTTTCACTTGAGTACTGATCAAAAGAGAAATATTAACCAGCCCTGACAACACATAAGTGCTATAGTGAGCACAGACACACCACCAGACAAGCCACAAATCATGAAGATTTTCGCAAATATTTGTCTCTTGCAATACTCAATGAGAGGCTTTTCTGCAGGTTGTAATTGGAATATGAATAATTTCCTCTTAGGAAAGTTGGCCAGTAGAGCAAGTCTCTTTTAATGCTTGCAGACAGTTCATGAATTGTAATTCATTACAAGAATTGTAATTCATCTGCCAACAACATTGTTTTGTCCATAATCTATTCTACATTGTAAACAGAGTTGTTTGCTTCCGAGCCGACATTAGGTATTCTCCACCTAACTGAGGGAATGTGACTGAGGGAATGTGACTGAGGGAATGCTTTCACATACTGATACTGTAGCTGTTATATTGTAGGTTTTCCAATTTTATGTTAGCCATAAAACGTTAGACAACGTTTTATGGCGTTGTCTAACTTACCATTCCTAGTGCAAAATGTCAGTTTGGGTAAAGGTCTTCTTCACGTTTTCAAATTATGAAGAAGGTCTTTAAAATGTGCTTAGTCTAAAGCTACATAAGAATATGTAAAAATATTTAAAATCTCAAAAATATATAGATGTACATATATATAATAAATATTCTGATTAATAAAATGCTACTTAGTGCTAGTAAGCATGTGGCTGTTGCTGGAAAATTTCATTTTTGATAAAGCCAAATGAGGAGTTTTCCTCTTAAAAAGAAGGGGAAAAAAATCTCTCCCATCCCAGAAAACTTGTCTGATCAGCCTCACTTTAATACTTGATTAGCTGCTGAAAACAAAGAAGTGATGATGAAATGTTAACTACCAATTATCACCTGTTGGCTAATAAATACACAACCTGGAATTCATCATAATTTGTATGTGCCCCAATATAATTCTATATTTAGGACATTTTTTATTTTAGTACTACGTAAACAAGCAGTGTTCATATTAATCATATGACAGCATAGCATACCAATTCCTTCACTATTGACTTATGATGATCATCCAGTCAGCAACAAGTACCCCAATTTAGGGAAAAACACAAATGCAACATGTAATCATGAAATCAAATAATGACACAAGACACCAAAAATTAGGAAAAAAAATAAGATTTTATTTGAACTTGGTTGGAATTAAAAAGTTTGGGAGGGAAAGCAGAAAAGTTGCTCAGTTCAGTTTGTCAAAATATTTCAGCTTGCCTGCGGGGTCAGGAATGATCTGTGGAGGAAGATATAATGTAATTAATGTTTTTCTTTCAAATACACCAAGCATCTTTGATCATCAGTTTATGCCAAGAAAAGGAAAATGTTTGAACTTCAGAAACATTCTGTAAACTGATCCAAATCAGGTTTTCTATGTTGAATTTTGTTTAGTAAGACAACTCAGAACCAAGAATCAGTCCAATTCCCAGTCATACTTACAGTGTCGCTGCCTGGCTTCCATCCTGCTGGACACACTGTAGGGGAAAAAAATAAAATAAAATTATATATATATATATATGTATATGTATATATATAAAAGCTAAACAAACCTGGGGTCTGTTCAAAAACGGATCTCATTATAGCCAAAAGATAAATATTTTTTCCAAAAGTGAATGAAAAGCACTTTCAGTACCTTCTCCATGTTTGTCTGTGTACTGGAAGGCCTGGACCAGCCGCAGAGTCTCATCCACTGATCTTCCCACGGGAAGATCATTCATGGTGATCTGCCTCAGGATGCCTTTGCCGTCGATGATAAAAAGACCTCTGACAAAGACATGGACATGTTAGATGAGGGTAGGGCTCACCATGTCAAATACCCGCTTTAGTTCTTTTTTTCCCCCCTATGAAGTAGGATTTGACTCAAGTCTCAAAATATAGTCCCTATATCAAAAACAAAAAAATAAGAGAAAAAAATTATGATAAAAAAAGGTTCTGCAGCATAAAAAAAAAAAACATTCCTTGTATCATATGTTATGGTAATTATTGCAATAATTATGACAAATTACAAAAAGTAGACGGGAAGAGAGAGCTGAATCAGAAAGCGAAGCTCTCGATTTACCGGTCGATCTAGGTTCCCACCCTCATCTATGGTCATGAGCTTTGGGTCATGACTGAAAGAACGAGATCGTGGATACAAGCGGCCAAAATGGGTTTTCTCCATAGGGTGGCTGGGTTCTCCCTTAAAGATAGGGTGAGAAGCTCGGTCATCCGGGAGGGACTCAAAGTAGAGCAGCTGCTCCTTCACATCGAGAGGAGCCAGTTGAGGTGGCTCGGGCATCTGGTCAGGATGCCTCCTGGACGCCTCCCTGGTGAGGTGTTCCGG
>CAEFZY010047165.1:0-45679 GCA_903066815.1 Brachyrhaphis roseni
TTTGATCAGTTAATTAGAAATAAAACAGATCAGCCCTACACTACAACAAGGTCAAAGTCAAGCAGATGTTAAATTTATAAGTTTATTTAAAATGCTTATTTTTATATCTTAATGTATTTCTAATATTGTATAATAAGGCTTAAGTGGTTAAAAAAAAAATCAGCAGAATGTGCCATTTTCTTATCCAATTAATCGATTAATCGTTGGAATAATCGGTTAATTGTTGGAACAGTGAATTAATCATCTGAATAATTAATTAATCGTCAGAATAATCAACAATCTGGTAAATAGTAAGGTTGTTGCTAATGATTACTTTAGTAACAGATACAGTTGCCTTTTTTTCTCACCATCAGTCAGCTCTGGTGTCTTTGATAATTGCTCCAGCTCCCAGCCCAGGTGCAACGACTCATCCATGCTCTGTTTCTGGGCCATCTCCAACACGAGATTCTCCTCCAACAGCTCCTCCATTCGCTTCCGGTCAAGGTCCCGCTCCTGGAGATCAGATTAAGTTCAACAAATATTGCTGTCATACATGTTCCTACTGCAATTTCTGTCCCAGATTACACCCAGAAAACACAAATATACCATCTCTAGATCATGCATCTTGGACTTGAGCTGAAGGTTCTCTTTCTCCAGAAGGTGTAGCTTGTCAGACCGCGTCCTGGTGGAATCCAGCTGCTCCTCCAACATCGTCTTTGTTTCTAGCAAAATCTGGTTGTCCTCCTTTAGCTCCTATAAAAACATTAACAAAGAAGGTAAGTCTAACACAGAGGAGAAAACTGCAGTTGTAGCAGCATGCAAAAGATCTAAGCACAAGTGTTAGGGCCAATGTATATTTGCAATATAAATTAAGATAAAAAAAAAGCTGTTATTTGTATGCAAATTAACTGCATGGTCAAACAGTATGAACTTCATTACTCTCAATACTTTCAAGATGAATACAAAAGTTCTCAAGAAACTTGAGGCTGATATTTGCACAGAAATCAGATTGAATGAATAGATGGAAAGACGGATCGACAGACAAAGATGGATATTTATGAAATGGATTCACCATTTCATGAATATGGAACAGACTGGTAAATGGACAGACTGACGGTTAGGCAGACTGATAAGACAGTTGACATGAATAAAATGACATAAGGACGGACAAATACAACACAGGCTGAAAGATGCTGAAAATGTAAAAAAAAAAATTACTGCCCCTCAAAGTTAAAATGGTCTTTATTCCGTTTTTGCAGCCGTTTACCTCGACTCTGGCCTTGTAGAAGTCAATGTCATGAAGTCTCTCCTTGTACCGGCAGAGCTCGCTCTCCAGTTTGTCGACACGTATGGCTTTTTCTCGGAGTGCGTCCAGCTCATCGCGGTAGGCCCGAGCCGAGCGAGCGTCGGACAGCAGCTGGTAGCTCTGCAGGAGTATACAAATGTGTTTATGGAGCATACACAAAAGTAGAAAAGTTCAATGAAGTGCATAAATCGCATAAAAAGAAAACCAAACATACTGAAACAATGGCTTTAATGTGTTTATATTATATAATTCGTAGAGTATTTGAGAACAAAACACAGCAATGAACAGAATAGCTTTTGAACATCATCAGTTATAACAAAAAGCATATATACTTGCATTTCTCCACAATGCCCCAAGCTTTTTTTGGTAAACAATTACATCAAAAGCCAGGAGAATCTGAAGCCAAACTAAAAATAGTTTGAGCACCCTCTAATGTGCCAAGTCACTTGCTAGCTGATTACACCCTGGCATCAATTTAGAAACCAAGCGCTAAGGAAGAGAAAACCAGGTGGAGGGGAAGTGAGGTCATTCGAATATTTGTAAACCATGTGACATAGAGCTGTGATTGGTAACTTTACCTCCTGCTGGATTCTCTTCAGCTCCACCTCCATGTTCTCCAGCTCTTGCCTGGTATCCAGAAGCTGCTCACTTTTTTCCTCCCTGCAAAAGAGAACCAGCATAAACAAAAGCACAGAACAAACAGCAAATGAGAAATACAACAAAAACATGATATGCCATGTGTTTTCTGTTTCTTTTAATTTTTTTATAGAAGGTATTTATGAAGACATCAGTCCAGTTAGGAAATTCCTTTTGTGCTTATTCTCATTCAGTACTTTAAAGCTGTATTCTATAACAATAGCCTTTGAGTAGTTGCATAGAAAAGTAACAGTAAACAAAATCTGCACAAACATTTTTGTGATGTGTGAGGAAATGGGGATGATTTGTCAGAACAGAAGTGGTGCTATGACTAATCATTTGTTTTTAACTCACAACAACACGCATCTAATACAGGGCATACAAATGATAAAAGCGCAAAAAAGAAGGGAAAAAACAAAATCCAATATTTCATAAAAGCAGATAAAATCCTGGTTTGGTAGGCTGATTTAAAGTTGTGGCTTGCTATGTTTTCAGTGACTTAATTCAGAAAAACAAAAGTTTTTTAGTTGTTGTTTTTTTCCGAAGAATTTTTGAAAACAGAATTTTATCAATATGTTCAAGGAATTCAAAAAAGTGGCTAGTGTAGAACTGACCGGAGACTTGGTGTGATTTAGTCCATTAATAAAATGAGTGTACAAGAATAATCCCACGCTAAAAAACATCAAAAGCTGTTTAATTAGACTTTGACAACATTAAAAAAAAAAAAAAAAACACTTTGGAGTTGTTTTGATATATTCATAACACAGTGTACAACTTGTTCTTGAACGCATCACCTGTAGGGAAACGTCCTCTTGACACACCACCATGTGTGGTCGTTCGTAGGGGCTATAAATGCTAACATGGTATTTATGGCTTGTTAAATAACACAGGCAGTGTGGAATTGCACTGTGTCTGAGTTTTCTCAGTAACAGTGATGTTTAAGTTGGGTTAGTTTTAAACCTAAATGTTCCACACCTGCACAGATTTAAAATATATATACAAGTACATAGAAATAATATTAAAAAACAGTAATATCCCACTATACATACATCAAGTACTGTGCAGTATTGGCAAGTCCTATGTTGATGGACAAACACATCAATCACTGAACGCCAAACCAGCCTAAAGCGTGTGCTTACAGAAGTAAGAGATTTTGCTTTCTGTTGTCTCATTTCTCAAAAACCAAAACCCCAAAGAAAAGCAGAAGTAGCTCAAGCACCTGAACCTCCTGTGTGTGTTCATGCTGAACACACATCAAATATTCCCCTGAGGCAACAACCCTTCATCCTCCTTTACTCAGAGGAAGAAACAAGTCAGACCTGACAAGTAAATGGAGTTCACACGGTGAATTCTGTATTTTTAATTCTTCAAAAACCGCAGTGTGTTTTTTTTCCCTACCTCAACACTAGTAGGCTACATGTGTGAACAGAAGTGAAATAAGGCACTGAGTGTGAGTTTTAGCATTTCTCACTTTGTAAAAGCCCAGAAGAAGTGCTGTTTCTGGGTTAGGTATAGACTAACCCAGAAACAGCAGGTTTAGGATCAGGGAAAGGCTACAGAACAAAAACAATAAAATAATAATAGTAATAATGGAATATGATGCAAAATCTCTGTGAAGATACAAAGACGCAATATGTGTGAGTTTTCCAGGCTCAGCTCACGGGAGAGTGTGTCACACTGCGTTGGGAGAAAACGACTGCATTCCTGAGATGCTGTTCAGTCTGTGCATGTGTTTGCATGAAACTGGTCCGCCGAACATCTGATGGCCCATTTGATTACAGCTCTCTGGAGTCTCCTAGCGCATCTCAATAAGGAAAGGAATCCTATCCTCTCTCTCCCTCTCATTGTTTTTTTCTCCACTCATTCACCTTCTGTTTCCGCAGACAGTTATCTGGGAAGTTAAACAATCATGGCACAGGAAGTCACGCCGTTCGATTATTTTTTAAACCTATTGACGAGCTGATTCTCTGCAGTTTTGCCTCGTTTTCACACAATCTGTTTCTTGAAAATTACAAGCACCTGTCAACTGCTGCATGGAAGATTAGCTTGGCCGTCACATTACGGATTCAGCTGGCACAGTTTCCTCTGCTTTTTTAAAACAAGCTGCATCTGTGCAGGATGAGGCGTTCGCATTTAAAGCTACATCATCAACTGCAGCTGTGAGATTTTGACCATTTGGCAGATTAAAAACACACTGCAACTGCCTGGAACTGACCGAGGTCGATAAACGTATTTATTACAGTGAATAAAATCTAACTTAGCTACATAGAATGTTTATGACAATCATACTTCTTCTTGGCTAAAGAGACGAAAGAGCAGTCATGTGACCAGATTCCATAAATTTACAGGGATTTTTTTCTTTGTGCACTTCAGGTTACAACAACTTTCCATTACAGATGCCACAGCTTTAAAGTAAAAAAAAAAAAAAAAAAAAAAAAAAAAAAAGAACAATGAATTAAAACATTAATTCATCTTGATGGTTGCAGTTTTGTATTTGAACTTAAAGCAACTGAAAAAAATAGTAATGTCAATAAGTCACCTGTTAATGCAGATAAACTTGTTTTGGGTCGTTTCGAGTAAAATTGTACACCCCCTTCCTTTGACCAAACACAGACTGACCTACGCATATCTGAATTGCAATGGCCTTAATTTAGCCTTTCATTCTGCCCACACACACACACACCCCCACACACACACACACATAAAAACACACAGCTTTGTTTGTAGAAAGGAAACAAAATACACAGTCTTGCTAAATACAGAGAGATAATGATGATTATTTCTCCAAGACTTGAGGCCTGTTTCAAATTATGGACAAAAAAAACCCATTTGTATTCATAAGTCTGCTTTGTATTTTACTTTGGTACATGGAGAAACAGAGACAAAAAACATCATGGCAGTTTTGCCAAGTTATTTTGTTTTTAGTTTGCATATGTAGATGTGAAAAAGATGGAACGTTTTCCCATAATGACTGCAGCAGGAGCACAAGCTTAAAAATGATTGAGAAATCTGTTGAGAGCAAAAACTAAGAAAAAGCTGTTTGTGCAACACTGTGCCACTGTTGTTTCAAAATTGCCCCCTTTTTATTGCCAAAAAATTATTTAGGCAAACAAAACAAAAAAAATCCCCATATATTTATTATTAAGTAGCCTCATAATATCTAAATAAAAATCACATTCAGCTCTGAAACCTATTTGTCTCCACTACCGAAAGTCTATGTAGACGCCCCATTTAAATAATTGTTGATCAAGCTGATAGGAGGACAACGGCACTCACAGTTCTTGTCGAAGGCGTCTGATTTTGGCCTTGGCATCGGCCAACTCCACCGAGAGGTGCTGTCGACTCTCAGTCCTCCTCATGCTGGGAGAGTCACCAGGTGTGGCGATGGGAGCCAGGGGAGAGAGCTGCACACAGTCTCTCTCCTGGGTGAGCTCCACGATCGTCTGAATGCAGGAATGACGGAAAGAAAAAGTGGACAGGTGAAGCTGTGCTACTCTCCAATTCAAGAAAGAAAGGAAGCAACAGACTTAAAGATGAGTTTTAATATTTGGGAAGTCACTGGCAGGAATAGTTAGAAAAGTAACACAGCGGCCCCACACCAAGCCTATTTTAATCTACTACCCTCAACAGGAAATGGGATTTTAATGGAAAGCGGCTGGACGATTCTATGATAATCTGGAGGCTATTAGAACCCCTCGCATGCACCCACACACAAAATCTGCTATCAGCAATAGGAATCTGCACCCCATGGCTTGGAAACTCATTTAATGCTGTGTGTAGTCACAACACACACACACACCAAATGACAGTTAACAGTCTCAGCCCTTCCTTCCTGAGGCTGCTCTTTTGTGGCAACAACAAAAAAGGAAAAGTTTCCACATGACCGTGCTAGAAAAACCTTCAGTCGCGTATCTTCTTGTAAAAACATGGAACAAGATAAATGGGCTTAATAAATAACACCATTACCTCCAGCTGTGTGTCCCTTTCATCCACCAGACGTTTGAGGTGGAAAGCCAGATTTCTCGACAGGCTGTCCAAATCCTCAGGGGGCATTTCTCCACTCTCCAACCACTGCAGGTCCACCACATTCTCCTGGTTATGGGTCACCTGAAACCAGGACAAACGTGATTAATCCAACTTTATTACTAACATGTAAGTAAGTAGTCACTATGCCATCCAAATATTACTACAGCTTGTTGGTCAAAGAGAGAGAAAACACCTCTTGAATGTGAGATGCTATTGCGGCTTTGGTGTCAAAATCCAGAGTCTGGATACGTTCGATGTATTCTTCTTTCTTCTCACACTGTAAATAGAGAAGTAAAATGTCAGGAGTTTGTCCGATTTCCAGCAGAAAGAGCAGAAGCGGGGTTTATATTAAGGTGTTTCATAAGTTGGAAAGTGGAGTGTTTGAAGAGCACAAAGTCACACCAAAATCTGAGGTACAAAAATATTATAATAATGATGTAAAACAAGTCACAAACAATGATAAGTTGGCTCTACAGGATGAGGATCCAAAGTTCATTCAGGGACAATTTTAGCTGCAGCTGAAGTGTTGAAACATGAAGAACAACTAAAAAGCTGGTGAAAGGTCAACAGTCTGGTAAGAAATTCACCAACACCACATGTCTGAGTTGGTTTGTAAATGACAAGGAAGTTAAATGAAAGGTTAGAAATGTTGACAGCCTTCAAGCAAACTAAGTGTGCTCTTACCTGAACAGCACATCCTAAAAGCAGCAGCAACATTTTCCTCATCTCCTCCAGGCCTTGTTCTGAAAAAAAAAAAAAAAAGGGTAAAATATTTCCACATATAAAACTACATGAAACTGATTAAAAGGTACAATGTTTTGTAAAAGTACACATCACCTCTGGTCACATTACAACCTCAAACGTCGATATATTTTTCTGTAATTTTATTTAGTTGACGAAACAAGAGTACTGTCTAATTTTGAACTACAAGAAAAAAAAAATCCACTTTTAGGAATAACCTGAAAAGTGTGGCATGCAAACCAGTGCAATCATTTACCTTCAGAAATCACCTAATAGAGACTACAATCCTTTTTTTCCAGTCAGAGCTCAAAGAGCATCCTCAGGTGACTTATCCAATATGGCCACCACACATAATAGAATGCAGTGAAAGTTGCAATCACAAACTATTTACCAGCAATTCTTTTTGTAAAATATCTATTTGAATGGATCAAATAAAGTTAAATCCATCCCCAGCTTGCATTGCTAACATTTAGCAGCAAATACAAACTTATATACATATTTTCTCTAGCTACATGGAAAAAAAATACCAAATGAATGCTGCAAAACCAAGTGTTTTCCCACAAGAAACCCCAACAATTTCTTAGTTCCAGTTACGGATCAATTTTAAGGCTTATTTTTCCTAAACAGATGTATGCTCGCGCATGTGAAAAAATTCAACATACTTCAGTTAAAATCTAGATTTAGAAGATCCTAGTTGGACCTCTGCCTATAAAGACAGAATCAAACTCCCCATCTTTCCCACATCGAACGCCAATTAACTAAATTCCAGGCTTGTTACAATTTCCCCCTCTATAAATCCTTCCCTCCAGATACAGAGCCACAAGGTTTTCCACAGCGTAGCTGGCTGGCTGGATAAACTCCCAGCTCTCCTCCACATGTCGGGACATATCATCAGAAACCGTGTAACCCACTAACAGCTGTCTGCCTACTCAACAGGCCTGAGCTCATCTGGGGATTTGGAGCTACACAACAACAAAGCAGGTGGTGTGTGTGTTTGTGTGTCTACCAATTTAGTGTACAGTGTTTCTGCAGGTTTCTCCAACTCAAATGAAGCATTTTAAGACGTTTTTAAGACCACTATGGATGGAATTTATGACCTATATCTCATATTCAACATAAATCTATGAACTTCATCCAGCTAACTAGTAAGGAATTTGCTCTTGGTCATGATAGACAAAAAAAAAAAGCTAGCTAGACAGCTATCGAGTTAGCTAGCAATAGTACTAGCAGCTAGTTACCAGCGTACTCAACCATAGAGTCACAGAATGCGATAAAGATGTCTGAGTTTGACTCAAACTTTTGCCTTACAGAAAAATCCAGTGAGAAACAAGATACATGGAATATACTAGATTAAATAATAAAATGTAAAACCTGTGATTAACATAATAAAGATTAACCTTTTTTTAAAAAAAAAAATATTTAAGACCCTTAAGGTCTTAATTTTAGATACATGGATTAAAAACTTTAAGGATGTGGACACCCTGGTATAAAATAATAGTTTAAGTCCGTGCTTGTGTGTTCTGTTATGTTGCCCATTTCAGACACTTCCTGGTACACAAGTTATCTGAAGACCAAAGAGCCTTATTGGGACCAAAGCTTGGTTCTAATGGGGCAGACCCTGCTTTTTTAGAGCTATGAATGGTTGGAGTAATTGTTGGGGTATGCATGAAGGCAGTTACTAAAATAAATGGAAGTGAATACAATGTCCTAATATGGGTAGGTAGAAACACAAACTTGTGTGCGTGAGAGTGATTTAGTGGTATACAATAAGTAATTAGTAATTTAAGTGCCTGTGGCTGTAAAAATCACCACATGCTTCCTCTGTTTGAATTGCTGTGCATGCGTGTGCATGTGTGTGTTATGTGATAAGCCAAGTCATGATGTGACGAATGGAGCACTGAGTGCCAATGCTGTTCCGGTTCTAATGACAATAAATCCAGCTTAGTGACAGCAAGTTCTCTGTGCAGGGTGGCCTGCTTGCTTCTGGGTTTATTAGGCCACTCATCAGCACTGGGCCAGACAAAAATAGCAAAGAGGAGTATAAGGTCTATACAGTATTTGTAGTTCTTGAAATTAAGATTACTAGCCACTGGGCAGAAAAAAAGGTAATCCTGGACCTCAGAATAATATTGACACTCTCAACTGTTTATTCATGATCTATCCATCTAATTTACAGAATACACTAAACAATTACCTCTGGATCAATAATTCAACCAAAAGCAGTGGCCTTATTGACAACATAGCTGCATGCACTCAAGAGTGCATGCAGCTATGCATGCACTCTTGGGATAGTATGAAATGTAATTTTTACATAAAAAAGGTCAATATATATACTGATTAGAAATATTACTGAGATAAAACAAAATGATTCAAAGAAATCCGTCTCTGAATAAAACAGTCACAACATGAGGAAGTAGTTGGTAATCCAATCTCACAGCATTTAGTCTCCACCTGCACTTCATTCTGCTTTTGACTTCCACTGAGATAAAGAAGTGGGAATGTCTGTAAAAGAATAGCCATAATTTGCTTAATTCTGCCGATCAAGAAATGCATAGTTTGGTTCTCTGTAATTATGAGGAAAGCTTTCTAGCTTGGGTCAGATACAACAGCTTCATGAAGGGAGAACCTGAGCTCAAAGGTGATTATTTATAAATTTTTAGGATCAAATGAGGACATTAACATAGTCTAGTTGGGACAGTGAAGGCATGGAAATTTCTCACTCGAGCTTTATTTTTAGTCTTGGTCAAAACAACAAAATAATTTCTAATGTAGACAAACAATTAATGCAAAATTGTCATGTAGACAAATGCTTACTTTACTGCAAGAAGCTTTGTGAACCTATGGGAACAGTTATATCCTCAACATGAGTTGAAGTTTTTAAATTTAGTGCCTTGAGATTAAACGTTTTTGAGATTTTAGACTTTATGAATAACAAACTCTGAGATAAGAAATATTTTGCTGATTTTTAACAGAAATTTATTTTCTGCAGCAAGTTTGGGGACATTTTTATTTCTCCTGCTCATGTTTTAATCAGCCCATGCTAATGTAAACAAAATGCATTTCGTCTAGAGGAGCACAACTTTCTTCTAAACTGTCTTATAAGACAATAAATCTGAGAAATCGGTTGACAATTATTGTTTTTTGTTGTTTACTGTAATAAAACTGAATCAAAAGACGAAAATTCACCAGATAACACAGCCACTAGCCAGAGCACTTGATTCTTCCGAGTAATTTCTCGTCTTTGTCTCTTTTCACGTATTGTTTGTAAAAGGAAGGAGCGTTTGTGCCTCCAGGAATGCTCCCAGCAACTTTATCTGCACAACATGGATATGAGGTGCATCAACCAGAGCCGACATTGGAAGAACAGGGTTGCTGCTTGACAACAGGAAACATGACAGATACTGATCGGTTCATGTATATTCACACTATTCTTTGTGAGGCAGGTTTAAAGTCTTGGCATATTCCAAACAAATACCAGAAAAGAAAAGCTAAACTTGTGTTTGGTTGGATGGTAATTAAAAAATCAGATTTGGTCATTTGATAATTATTTCAATATATACATGGAGTGTTTTTTCCATCCGGTTCAAAATACAATTAAGAAAACATGATTTTGCCGTATTTATCTTTGTCCAAATGCTTCAAAGTTGTCTTCCTTTGACTTTTTCCTGATTATTTACCGTAATTTCTGGACCATAGAGTGCACCTAATTATAAGCCGCACCCAGTACATTTTTAAAGAAAAAACATTTTTGTACATACATAAGTCACACCTGTCTATAAGCCTCATGCGCCTACATACAGACGGTACACAGAAAGAGTTTTCAAAGTTTTAATAATATACCTTAGCTTTTCTTTCCAAACAGTGCCTGTGACACGGCAGTAACACAACAGCAATACGGTAACACAGCGCTAACAGGGCTGGTTAAAAAAAAACATACCGGTAAAAGTCACTGAGAGCCGTTTTCATCTTCCTCCTGTGTATTGAGACGTGTTAAGTTACATTAAACTTGCGTCTTCCTCTACCCATATATTCCCCCTGTCTCGCTCTTACCTTTTCTGCGCCCCTGGCGGCCGTTAGAAAAAATGCATAAATAAGCCGCATCATTGTATAAATCGCAGGGTTGAAAGCGTGTGACAAAAGCTGCGGCTTATAGTCCGGAAAATACGGTACATTTGTTTTGTGTTGTAAAAAAACATAGCTGAAGAAAGAACTTTAAGCGATGCTTATTTAAAAGCAGCTACATAATTGTTACCATGTGTAAAGTTGCCACTTTTCTATTTAACCAAATCAAAGGAATCTGGGATTAGCTCAAAATCTGGAGCAGTTACGCAGCTCAAACTTTAACTCAACAGATATTGATGATAAACACAAAGTGTACAGCTTGTAAAACTAGTTGGTTTCAAAATATTTTAAGTAAATGTGAAAAGCCAATTACACATCAGTACCTTATTTATGGAATTAAATAAAATATGTTCCATATGAAATAGAATTTGTGCAGATTTAGAAGAGCAGCAACAAGTAAAACTTCCCAAACCTATAGAGCTTAAACACCCATTATTAGAAACCATAAAAACCTATTGTAGTCAGTGAAGGGATTTAGACCAGCAAATCTACTGGAGCTACTCAGGAGAGATAAGGAACCCCACTAGATAAATAATTTATAGGGTTTGAAAGGAGGAACAAGAGAGAGAGAAGCAGGCAAAAGGCGAGATAAAAGCAAATGGAGACAGGAGGAGGAAAAGCATCACAAGCTTAAAAAAAACAGATGAAGATAAATAAAGTGAGAGACAGAGCAGCAGCAGGGAGGCAGAGAGGCAAGGCTGAAAATAGAAGAAATCTCCCTCCAGCAGCACAAGCTGAAGGCTTAAAGGAGGCTCCGTTGTCTCACTTCACACCTCATCTGGTCTGCATCCCTCTTCCGCTGCTGCTCATACATTCATTTCATCCATGTATTCTCTGCAGCACACATCCACCCACCCGTCCTTCCTTCCCATAACATCGTTACACATGAGCTGTTCCTTCAGTGTCGCCACCTGGACTAAGTCTTCGTTTTCACCTCCTGTCCTTCCGCCCCATTTTGATCCTCTTGGCAGGAAGACAGAGGTCAAAAGGACAGTGACTAACCCTTCACTCTGCAATGCCATTGTTAATCAGTTTGTGAGGATGTAGGGAGGGAGGATGAGAAGAAAAAAAAAGTGTTTGTGGGCACATGCAGTTTATTGCTACAGCACGGTTTCTTCAGCCATGACAGATAGTCATTGGGAGTATACCGACCTCTTCACTAGTGATGACAATTATTTCCAGGCTAATATTCATTTCATCCCAGAGAGAGAGAAAAAAACAGTGATCAATCTTAGTTTTGGATTATTTTAGGGTATTTGTGCGATGGAAGATGAGATACAATGATCAAAGTTAATGGTTGCCATAGACAGCAATGCAAGTGTCCTCAAATTACATTGTTTATTGGAGAGACTTCTGTTATGTCTATTCTGTGTTAAAGAGACACATGAGAATGATTAAGACCTCAAAATATTCAGCTAACACCTTAACAGTTTTCTATTCAGCTAACACCTTAACAGTTTTCTTTCTTTTATCAAATGATTTCTGCAAACCTAGAATTGTTGCTTTCTAATGGTGTTTTTGAAAGAAAATAAGAGAAAGATGCCAGCTACAGTCCAGGCATATACCATAACAACAGCAACAACCCTTTAAATGCTTATTAAAAGTATTCAAGATGTCAGGATTTTTAAAAGAAAAACATTTTAAAAGAAATTTAAACAATTAAGTTTCAGGATTTATAGTAACAAAGAGAGTAATCTCGCATGTACATGTACTCACACTGACTAAACAGTACTTGCAAGCAAAGGAGTGTGCGTGTTTATGCAAGGCAGCCGAGGCTAGCTCAGACTCAGAGCCATGGGGGGTGGGAGATTGTAATACAGTGCATTTCCACTGTTCACTGTGGTAAGGACACCCTTCCCCCAATCGCCAACCAAACGCACACATGCATGTGCTCACACACATTCAGCACTGTCCCCCAGCCCCCTCAAACGGGAGCATAATAAAAGCCACATGGCCGACGACTTTCAGCTGGCAGCCACTGAACCCTCTCTCCTCGTTCGCTCCTGGTCTGACCGATTATCTGACAAGATAAAGGTAAAGGAGAGGCAAGTCTTTAAGGAATCTAATACTTCCTGTCTGCCCCTGTCTACCGCACTAGAGGCTTCACGCAGAGCACTGGCCTGGCTTTGACTACTCAGTGGCTATAGAAAAGCTTTAAAATATATAATCATTTTCTGAACTATCGTTTTTTTAGAAAAACTGTACAAATAGAGAAGAGACAATTGGGACTCTCCCGAACGATACCAGTTTCTGAGGCTCTATAGTGGTTTGTTTATGGTGTGAACATGGTTCGACATCACAACTGGGTATACAATGTGAGCGTGAGCCAAATGCCCTTCCGTCACTAAGGATTGCGGGATGCGACAGAGTAGATAACCTTCAGTAGCTAGCCAAAAATAACCGGTAGGCTCACATGGATGAACAATGATGTACGTCGCCTCATTGATTTTTAGACAAACGACATTTGTCAGCTCCTACTACTGACTCAACACTGAAGCAATAAAATTGTTCAAAAAGCAGGAAGAAGGGAAAGAGTTTGATTAGTCATGTGATTTTCAAAATGTCTTAAAATCCACTTGATACACTGCTTGGACATTTATTTGAAATGGTATCCAGAAATGTAACAGCTGTAAAAGAAGTCAAAAAAACATGACGCAGATGATTAGCGTGAGTGCATTACCTGCAGCTTCCATTGTTAAATTATTTGCTTTTGTCGCTGGTGGGAGTGAGTGAAAATTGAGGACGCGAATAAAGAGTGTTGAAAACCCCAAAATGCCACTGACTGACGCGGTGAAAGTGTGACGAAGGAAGCCGAGGGAGGACAAGGGTTAAGAAGCCATTTTATTTGCTTAAAGAGGCATAGACATCTTTCATCAAAGTCTGAGTTGAGCATGGAACAACTCACTGTTTTGAAGGGCTGATGATGAACTGATGAACACAAAGTCAATGAACCGTTCTGTTGACGATTGTACTGGCTGGTAAACACATTTTAATCACAGCGTTCTCCTTTTATCTAAAACCTTTTAACACTCGGTTTATGATCAGTTTCAACAGCCACCTGCTTTTACTTTTGTTTTTCCTCAAAGGTTTCATATTGAGATATCAGGTAACAGAAAGGCTGAGTAGGTCAAACTGCTTTAACATGTTTTCATGACGCTGAGCACTTGATACTGCATCACTGCTGCCTAACGCCACTCAGACGTGTGATCACATAGCGTGACTAAGTTAGAGGATCAAAGGCGTACTACAAACTGATTGGATGAATTTAGCATTTCAGGTGAAAGAGCTCCAGAGATTTGGCTTGCTGTGGCACCCCTGCAGAAAGTACATAGTAACCGACAAAGGTAACCTGAAGCCAAGTAATTAAACTGTTTTCAATCACCTCAAAAGAAAAATTTGCTTTTTTCCCCACTTTCTTTTTAGTCCTATTATTTACCATATAAAGTCCTATTGTTACACTTCTGAATTATCCACTCATTAAGAAACATATGGAGACAGAGATAGAAGTAGGTGTAAAATTAAATCCTCTGTCAAAGAAGAAAACATCAAAGTACCAGATTATTGAAAGAAAGTCTGTGGCTTTATTTTTTATGCAAAAGTGTCATGTCTTTATTTTGCACTGCTACTGCACTCACTATCTGCACAACTCAACCAGAGAACTGCCTTGGAGTACTCAAATAAAACCTCTACAGCATTATTCAGACAGTTTAACTGTGAAATCCTGTCATTGCACTGTCAATAAAAACTTTACTCACCAGACAGTGGGTTCCGGCCCAGAACCAGAACGTTTGGCAAAGGCATCATCACCAACTGCTGGAGACTCTCCTGTGGCAAAAAAAAGTTAAAAACTAAATTTAGATCAAACTTGTGAGACAAACATTATAAATTTAAAAGTTAAACTTTACAAAACTTCTTCTAAAAATATATGTAATGTTGGTCTTTTTTTTTTTTTTTAGATCTTTATTGATTTTGTTCATTATCTGCTGCTGCTAAAAGTAAATTGTTACTTAGGAGGAGTTCTGAATGATTTAGGGAACATGTATTATGATTGTAATGCTTCTAACACAACCAGAACATTTTGCACACCATCATCTATGTAGAGACGAATAGTGTGTTTGTGAAAATTGGAAAATATGCATTCCAAACGTTCCTCTAATATTCTGCTAGAAAACTGATTGATAAGATGATATTGTGAAACCTTTACTTACATGTCCATGTAAACTATTTATATATAAATCAGCATTCTGCATTGCCAATGGTCATACATAAAGTTTTCTAACATAAATTCAATAAAAGCAACTACACTAACTAAAAAACAAGGACTGTATTCAAACCTGCCTTCTTTAAAAGTTAAAATCAGTCAACTACCTTGAACATTTTATTACTTTTTACCTACAAGCAAATGTGACATCAATCGAAATCACATCAGCAGCTCTTAATGTCGAGTATTTATTTTCATTTTACATCAACCAAATACTGTGATGATGAAAAGATGTAGCTGTGATTAAAACAATGATCCTGGCAATAATAACTCTAATCTGAAAGCTCTAGTCTCAAACCACCATCAGGTATGAAAACTCAGACAGGTTGACTCCACAAGCTTCTGACAGGATAACCACCATAAACCAGACAGTCACAGTTTATGTCTTGCAGAGAGACATTTGGTGTGTCTGACAGCCAACTGACCATAAAGTCATGACAGCAGCTGGACACACACACACACACACCTACGCACAAATCAACAAAGATTTGAATCAAAAGTGAAAAAGTTTGAGGAAAAAGTCACTCATTCCTAACTGTGTAACATTGTACCCAACACCAAAATAAAAAAAACTATCTGTCATGAGAAGTAATACACAATCTCCAAACAGCTGTCGCAACAACACACACACACCTGTCCCCTTCTCTGGCAGAGTGTATTTGCAAAGTATGACATAAAGACAGTTGTGCTTTCTGCCACTAACCAAATACATAAGACTTCAGCTGGTCACAACAGTAAATGTACATCTGTCATCAAGTCAGAAATCTTATTTAAACACACCTGCTAGATAATCCTGAAACAAAGAGCAGACGCCCAGCATCTTAGCATATTGTGATACAACACTAATCTTAAACCCTTCACTTTCTCTTTATTTAAGACAACCTACCAATTGACATTCTGCACACTTTGCAGAATCTACGCTTACAATTTTAACGTGTTAATATAGTCAATAAGCCAAAACTATGAACCTTATTTCTAATAACAATTCAGTTCAGCTAAATTTGAAATAATTGATGCTTTTCTGTTATGAATAATGCCTATAACACATTTTTATTTTAAATATTTGAGGTAATTTTGTAATATCCTATGTGGCTCGGTCAAGACCCCTCATACTATCCACGCCTACATCCAATTCTAATGCTCTTATTTCGCTTCTCAATCAGCTGGTTTGAGTGGTGTGTTGCAAAAGAGCTCAGGTACTTTTACTTTCATCTTTAAATGTTTTCTAAATATGATTTCACAAGCCTCAGCAGAGGTGGAACTCTGATTTGATGTTTACTTAGTGTCTGAAAAATATTCAGTGCCGACGCCTCAAAGTTCTGCCGTTAAAGATTTTCGCTTCACACCTAAAGTGTAAAATGTGTAAAGAATTATAATTCAGCCTTAGGGAGAAGTTTATTTTAACACTACTGGGCCCTGACTTTTTAAGGGTCTAGGAATGGATAGAAAACAATAAGACCAAGTGAAAGTCAACTCCTCTTTGGCATTACATCTTAAAAGTGATACAAATCAAACGGTCTGGACTTGGATTATGGTGATAATATGCTGTGAGGATTAGTCCCAATAAAAAAGCCAAAGCAGAGACGCCTAATATAGATCTCGGCTTATCTAGCAATAGCTTATATTTCATACATAAAACATGACAGAAATGGGAATAACAACCACCACACTGAGCATGGTGTAGCAATATGTGGAATACTGTGAGGCAGACATGTGAGGAAGCACCAAGGCTTTTAAATAGAAAGCGTACTGCTCTACTGAGGCCGTCCATGCAGAGATGTCTTTGGCTCGGTCAATATTTCAGTCTCTCCAATGTTCTATCTAGTTAATCCTGTCAATGCCACACCGGGGGGGTGTGGAACAGCCAGTGCTTTGTGATGGAGAGAAGCATGTGAAAATGTAGATAAAGATGAAATATGGAAAAATTGTGAGGTGCTAAACCCATTACGTGTCACTCCAGTACTGCAGGACCGCCGTTACCATCTCTTTCCACATCCATCCGTCTGTCGAACCCCATCCCCCCGTACCCTGACACAACGTTGCTGTATTATTGATTCCTGCATCATTCAAGGCTTTTCAACACTGGATCCTCTTCCATCCCACAGAGATGTTTACACAGACTGATTAAATGAAGTCCTGCTTAAAGGGCTGATTCACAACTCTGTGTGTGCATGGGAACAAGCTAGCTTGGGGAAATTTATCGTCTCAGGAAATTCTACTCGTCTACAGAAAGTGAGGAAAAATAGTTGTGGATGTTACAAATACAGCATCTTGATCAATCCATCTCTGCAGGTATATTTTGTATTATAATGAAAACCTCATTGATTATCCTCCATCCCATTCTGATAAGGCATTCTTTTTCTTCTACAAAAAAAAAAAACAACCGAGGCAAACTACACCTGAATTATAAAGAGATACTCATTTTGAACATCTAGTCATATACACAAAGATTCAAACAGCATAAGGGCCATGCTGTGCTTAAAGTTAAATTCAGTAGACATGGCAGTGTGTGTACAATTGTTATTTATTATTTTAAATGCAGACGGGTGGAAAGGTTACAAAGTGGCCGTGTTTCTATTGGCCCAGTTTGGCCTCCATAACAAACTCCACCACCTTTCCATCCCTCCACCCAGGCACAACTTCCACTAGGGGCAACGCTTTAACAGGGGACTAATTGTACAACTACTCCATGAGAGAGTGTGTGTGTGTGCGTGCACCTGAACCCTGAAAGCTTGAATCACACCCATTCTGCAGACATTGAGCGTTACCATAGAAACGAGGAGATGGGTTTATTCTCCCCATACTAGAGAGCCTCTTGTACATGATACAGTAAATGTACACACACAAACACACGCACGCACATCCCAGCAAGCTCTCATGACCACTGCAGACTGTAAAAAGACTGTAGCAATTAGGGGATCAAAAAGGTTATTTCCCCACTAGCAAAGGGAAGAAACATCCTTCTGCTTTTTCTCGTGTAAACATGCATATTTAAACCCAGACAAGTCATCAAACACAAGATCTCACTGCGTCCCCGTGAAGTGAATCAATGCAAAGAAAGCTTTTTCCCCAGATCGACAGGACTATAAAAAGGGTTTAGGAAGCAAGCCATTATCACTTCAGGCCTTTACAGGAAATTCAACTAGCGCTTCCAAGAAGAGGTGGGTAAGCTGGTAAAGCAATACCAACACACCAGCTGCCGAAAACCGACTAAATAAATTTAAGTAAATAATTGCACTACCCTTGTCACCGTTTCATAGCATCAAGTGAGAAAGATAAAAAAAACCTCAAACGTTCTACTTTCATGGCCAATTAAAATTTCTCATAAAATCATTCGATATGATAAAGGTTTCTCACTTTCAAATTTAAAGCTGATTCATATTACTACAAAAAAGTAAAAAGAAGGGCAGCCTGGAAGAAACCAACAGGCAGATGGGCACCTGATCTTTTACACGAGGAGGTGGAGGAAGCTGGTCATTAGTATCTAGTTTCTTTTGTATTTCTATGTTATCTATTAGCTCGAAAATGTGTTTTACAACACAGCCCTGAGGCACAATGAGTGGAGTGGTTGTGGCAGGTGGGCTGGGGAAGCCTGACCTCTCCAAATTCAACCCATCACCCAAGGGCTCTGCTTCACACTGGCTGGAAAAGTTCACACAATCACAATCTATTTAAGTCAAGGCTCCTAGTATTCTCTAAGTAGATGTTTTATAATTTCCATGACACATTTTAAAAAAACCTATGAAGCCACAAAAAAAAAATAAACTATTTGCCTTTACTACTCAGTCTCAAGTCACATAGTTCTGCATTTGGCTAGCACCCTGATTGGCATGAATGGATCCAAACACAAACAGTGAACGTAACTTTAAACTACGCCAAACAGATGGTTACATTTCACACAGATGTTCTCAAATTGACAACCAAAGAGACAAAAGAGATAACTGGTCAATTTTCACCATGTTCAAAAAAGCTGGCAGCTAATCTTTAGTCTTGCTTTGTTGCCCACGCTGCAGCATGATTTCATTTCTGTATGTGTTAGTTACACACTCACTCCCAAGAAGGCAGTGGTAGTCGTTAGACGTAAACAGTCGCCTGAATGCAAATATATTAATTTGGCTGAATATAAATCATCAATGAAATCAACATGAAGAGATTTAGTTTACATTGCAGTCATTCATTGTTTGTTCAGCAAAACAAGAACACAGCTTGACGTTTCCCCTTATTACTTTGAAATGGTTCCATTTTAGTATATGGGAACCAGCGCCACATCATGACTGCCACTAATTCCGCTTCAAAGCAAACACAAGGTAACTGCATGCAGACATATTCAGTTCCAAGTGAAGGCTGGGATTATGAGATGATATACGTGGGCCGTTATTTGTGCCAAAGTTAAACAAACTAAACATGCAGTCGGACAAATATTCTGTTATTCTACCGACGAGTCCAGGAATCACTGAATGTACTTCTCTAAGCCATCTCTTTTAAAATACACCTGCTTTAGAAATGCATGTTATTAGGAATGTCAATCAGGATTCATTTCGTATGGGAAGTTGAATTTAATAAAGGATTCAGAAATACCTTGATCAGGATCTCGATTCAATCAATGAAGTGTTCTGACAAGAAATAAAACAAAGGACAAGCTAGTCCAAAGAACTTCCTCCTTAGCTAAGTCGAGCTAGTAGATAATTTAGAAGTTCTGCCAAGTCCCATCTACTGCTAAAGTAACAGAAGTTAGAGGAGACCACTTGTCATCCACTTCTCACTAAATCAGACTGAAAATCATTCAGTATCATGAAATATTCAGCTTAAGTCACAAATACATTTTCCAAGAGCGTATGCTGATCCTCATCATATAAACCAAACTGTAGAGATTAAGCTCATGCAGACTTACTAATTGTTTTAATATTAAGCAAATAAGTAAATAGTCAATTCAGCAGGTCTGACTACTGAAAAGCATTGCTACACTATAAGCCCTAAAAGTTGATTAAATGAATGTGCTTTTATATCAAATTGTGATCTTTGCTACTTTGCTGAAATTCAGGACCAAAGCAAATAGATGGTCACTGAAGCAATGATCATCTGCTTATTATTTCTACATATACAAATAAACTTTCAGGATAGATTCATATAGCTACTGTATAGTTATGTAGTATATGAAAAACCCTAGCCAGTTAGCTGACAACAACAAAAAAACTCAGACTAGCATGTGACTTTGCATGACGACATGCAGTTAGCCTGCAGCTGTCAGCTTGTGCCCTAATAAACTGGTTTGTTTAACCACCGATGCTGGAAAGAGCAGCAAAACATGGAATCAAAAAAGGAACTGACAGGCTTTAGCAGCACATGCGGCACACTGTGGCGTGTGAAATACAGCAATAAAATGTATTTTGAATAAAAGATTACATTTTGCTAACATTTAAATTGCTAAACGTTAGCAATTTAATAGAGGTCTATAAGCATTTGAAACAAATGAAAGGTCTAAAACTGAAGTTTAACCAAGGTTTATCAGCTATGTTGCAATCTCGCCAACATAGTAAACCAGTACGAAACGTCAAGCAGTTTTCATAAGCCACCACGCAATATTCAGACTGATCCTCGCAGAGATTCAGGGCCAGACATAGTTTGCATGAATAGGGTTCTCTGTTACCCTTTTAAAAGTCGAAACACAGCTCCCAGCAGTTATGCCACACCTCAAACTGAAGAGATGGGAAAGAGGACAGATATGCTTTTGATTCAAACATAACATCTACAGTTTTAAAGCTGGGAACACAGACAAATGTTACCGTCTAATAGGCAAACGTATGCAAGTTTTAACATTTCACAGATCACAAACTGTACAGCTATACACAGTTCAAAAAGTTATGATGACATGCGGCAGTCTGAATAGATAATTTTGACAGCGAGTGGGACTTTAAAAACCCCATAGTAAAGGAATTCACAAGCTTAGAGGAAAAAAAAAAGTTAATGCTCAAAGATTTGAGTTCATCTGGCTTAGGCTCTGTGCTACATTCTGCCTGAGAATGCCAAACCAAGGCCACTAAATTAAAAAGAGGCCCAGCATATATTTGGACAAACCACTGAGGCTACAAACTATGCCGTGCAAAAATCTAAGGAAAAATTACCAAGCAACCATAAAAGTTAATACACTACTCCAAAATAGTGCTGAAATTTATGAAAATGTGTCCCATCTTACAAAAAATGTGACTTGAGCATTTTAACTTCCGTTAGAAAAAGAAAAAGGAAGGAAAAAAGCACAATACAATTTATACGGGGAGGCAGGTCACAGCTCCCCCAGTCTTGATGTGCTTACCAGATTCTGAAATCAAAGAGTAGAGCCTGTCTAGACGTAGACGACCTCCTACACAATACATCTTAACTGGGAGGGGAAAAAACGATTTACACCAAAATGACACATGATGTGGAAACACACTCAGCTCAGCCCAACCAAGAGAGCTCATTTTATGAAATGTAAGCCGTCATTATTGAATTTCTTGTCAACCTTCACTCACCCTCTCATACACTCTCAATACAAGCTGCTAAAATTGCACACAGTACAGAGATGAGAGGAAGAAGAAAGAGTGGGGGGAGGAGAAGGACAAAGAACAGACCCAGGAAAGGTCCTCAACTGTCTGCCTCAAAGAGTACAACAAACTTAATGAACTAGGTTTCCTCCAGACACCAGAAGATTCTTTAGGGAGTTAGCAAAGGCTCGGATTTAATGAAGTCAAACAGCTTTTGACATCAGTGCAATTTTTTTTTTGGTGGTATTTACAAAGTGCTGCTGACTTACCTAAATCCTAAAAGTGAATTACTGTCCATTATCTCCCCCCATTTTAATTAGAATTAATTACTAAAAAGGGACTGTGCAATTGATTAGCTCTTTCTTTTAGTGCTGAGTAGAGTTTTGAACAATAAATACATTAGAACAAGCACAGAATGAGTCTGGCTTTGCAGATATTCCTGTGAAAACAGGAGAATGAGTTCAATTGAAGAGGAAGTCGCAACAAAATTCAAGTTTAAGACGATAGAGATGAAAACAAGAAAAATATGTCACCATCTGCACAGCATGTGTTGTACCACCATGCACAACAGAAGAGCATCATAACTCTGCCTTTATCTTTGGGGTTTCAGTCTGTATTTGACAGCGAACATAAACAATAACAAATGTAAATAGAAATGGGCCTGTGTCCTGAGATTTTAAAAATGTATGGCTTCCACTGGCTCCTTCATTTAGAAGCATAATCTTATTTAGACAAATTGTGCCGTTTAAAAGTATTTTTGGTTATATAAATTAGGGATGCACAGATCCACTTTATTCACTTTCGATACCAACACAGATGTTTGAGGTTTCGCATCAGCCGATACCGATCTGACATTAAAGAAGTCTGTAAAAACATTTCTTTATAAAAAACAAAAACACAGACATAAATGTAGTAAATTACAAATTTGATAACTCTGCACCAGTACAGCACACGTAAATACTTCAACAGCTTCACAAGCTTGGTCATAGGTGTAAAAACAACCCAACTTTAATTTGTTAAATCTGTGAAATTAGAAGTATAACAGCCAATGTCAAATACATGCTGGCAATATGTTGACTACCTTGGTCAAACATAAAAAAAACAAAAAAAAACCCGGCAACAAACCTTTTAAATAGTTCTGAAAAATAAATTAGGAATTCTAAATATGATGTAAAATAAATAATAGAGCATGATGTCGCTCAAGTCTATGCACAAAGCATAGAAGTAGACTGAATAGATCTGCCCTTATAGCTCAGGCACATAGTCACTGATACCGGATCTAGTTTTTTTTTTTCTTCCAATATTCAAACCAATACATTTAATAATATGTGTGCTCTCCACACTGAATTTGTTTCGCTGCTGGATTTATTGTATTTTCAAAAAATAATAAGCATAGATGCATATAATCAACTGGAATATTATTGGGAAGGTCATTTATTTCAGTAACTCAAGTCAATAAGTGAAACGGCTTATAGAAATGACACAGATTGATGTTTTACAGTCGCTGTTTCTGTCGATGATGACAATTTTCCACTTGCAGCTAATGAATACATCACTTTTAAGTTTATATTACATCAACCCAATAAAATCTATAATTGATTTTATCCAAAATTTACTGAATATGGATAAATATTCAGTAAATTAGAATACTGAAATTACTGAATATCTTAATATTCAGTAAAATATTAGAATTTCAGTAAGTAGTAGAATTTCAGTAGTCTATTTATTTAAATAGATTGTAAATAAATATTCATGACTGTAAATAGAGAAGAATAATAGTAAAAAAAAGTTTCAACCAAATTTTTGCCTTCTACCTCCACTTTAATTTGGCATAAAACATAATTTACATTCAATCAAGGAACTTTTAGGGAGCAATAAAGTCTTTGGAATGCCATCATGGGGGGATCAACACATAGCGAGGGATTTAAACCCCATAGGTGGTCTCTGTGAGGCAAGGGCCTACAGACACAAGTGGCAGAACAATAGTGTGACCCGGAGGTCAACAGGGCGACGCAGACACAAATAGGCAGGATTAATCAAACGTCAAACATGAACAAGAGTTTCATTGTTGGTTCATAATGTCCCCCTAAATCTAAAACTATGCAAACCTGACAGCTGAATGGTTCAGAAAACAGCACCAGTTCAGCAATAACATGTTTAGACATTTCTCTGCCGCCATTTATCAAACACAGAAACCAAAACTAATTATTTAATTGGGCAGAATTAGCATGCTAATTGTTCATTTTTTTCCACCCAAACAATAAATGACAAAATTCTTAAATCAGAACTCAAAAACTTATTTGTAGCTCTAGAACAGTTTAATTTTAACAACAATACAGTCAATTTACTATAAGAAGAGAAAAATCCCTAAATCTTTTCAGAATATACTGAAACTTCCTAATAGGGTAAAGTGACTTAAAATCAAAACAGAAATGTAACAATTAAACAGTTGTGTACAAAACTAACATTTTGTTACTCCTTCAAATGCTACTACCATACTGCACTGGACTTGTCTTGTAGCTTACAGAGTCACAACATTGACCCTTATTAATGCCTTTAACCTTTCCTCGTCTCATCCTCCACAGACTTTGAAGGTCACAACCTAATCCAAGTAGCCACTTATAACGGTTAATTCTGCTGGCAATTTGAAGCGGCCTGGTGGAGCCTTTAACATCATCAGCAAAACAGTAGAGCGACTGTTTCAGTAAGACGATCCAGGAGTAATTAGCAGGATGTTCGCAATCAGCGAACAAAAAACTAACCAGTGATTACTTTTGACAACTTGTGCTGAACTAAAAACAGAGATTTGAGGCAGAAATTTTCAAAATTGAGTTGTAATATATTCATTTGCTGTAGTTCTGCTGGTCCAGTGTCCTAAAAGTTGCAGGACACCAGCCCTCCAGGACTAGACTTTGACATCACTGCCTTAATTTTCCAGACTGACAACTGCCTGTTAGGTCACAATCCACCGAGATGCCAAGCTATTCCAGCAAAAACGATGACTCTTGTTAAGTACATATTGCAACATTTTGCTTTGATGGCTGCTTTTACATAGAAGTTGTAGCAAATTACTGACTGGCATTGCGCTTTCTGGTCAAGACGGTACAGAAACAGGACAAACAACAAACCAAGCCAACAAGATTGCATCCGCCATTCCAGCTGACAACTGGAACCACCATTACCAAGCTGAAAAAGACTTTGGACTTCGTAGGAACCTGCATCGCCTCACTGATACCATCTCAACATGTGCCGGCAAAGTCAATTCCACCTTGAAAGAAAAACAAAACCTTTTTCCTTAGCACTCTTATTTTGAGTTTAAGCATACATTTACATTTCAATACAGAATCTGAAAGACATTGCTACAAACAGGAATTTCTTCGGAACTGAATTTAGAGGTGCATCTAAATTATTAGAGCATTGACCCTTTTCCATAATGTCAAGACAAGTCTGAGTATGTATTGAAATACACTTTTTTTTTTAAGTGATTCTTGATATAGAAGAAAAAGCAACTTCAGTATAGAAGGGGTATTAAACATTCATTTTATCATGTTCTTCTCTTCTTTTATGTCAACTCAAGGACCAAACAGCAAAACCAGAATAAAAAGATTTGTTCCAAAAGTAGCAGCACATATATCTACAAGCGCTATACTTGAAATCAGTTCACCAAAGTTTAATCCTTATTTCAGAAAACCATCTTAAAATTTCCTCTTCCATAGTTTATTTTAGCAGAGATGAGAGGGAAACTGCAATTATGTTCTTTCAGATCAAGTGAAGATTAATCACGGCGTTAACAAAAACCAACATGTTTTGAAGCTTGCTGAGCTGATGCAAGCCTATGAAGTGGAGAAAGGCTGATGACAAGATAAAACCTCCTTAGAGGAAACTATGAGCACATCTCTTGCTTTCACTTCTGAGTTTGTCTTGTGAAAGTTTAGTTGCGTTCAAACAAATTCCAGATTAGTGTGTCAACTCTTTGAGAGGGATGACACTTACATGGATGGTAAGATTTTAAATTAATGCAAGAGAGTCAGAATAAGCAGCAGACATGTTGCTGTATCAATGTGTTTTACATTTCTGATGTCAGTTTAAATTTATGGAGCCATCTGAGTTCTGGATAATCTGGATACCACATCACACGCATTCACATCTGCAAATATCTTTCTGTTTATACAGCCAAGTAATTATGGGTATGTTCTTGTGTGGATCTATAAAAATGTGTAGGTTAAGCAAAAGCTTGGAGGGGAAATTTATTTGATTTGTGGGCTAAATGGTTGAAAACTATGAACCAAAACCACATAAAATATGACACGTCCAGAGAAATACAAAAACACATTAACCTAAGCAAGAAAACTGAACTTTTGAATAAGTAAAAGAAAAGCGACTTACCTGATAGTAGGCTTTAATCTGCCTGATGAGAATAGAAAGGTTCTGAATGCGCAGTGTAGGGTCATTGTTTACTTTCTTGTTGGTCCTCTGCACTGTAGCTTTTGGATTTCTACATAGAAGACAAGAAAATTAAATGTTATGGGTTAGTTATTGATTTTTTTATATATATATATATATATATATATATATATTTATTTATTTTTTTTTTTTTCAAATATGGTACAACTTGATGAGAAAACTCAAAAATATAATTATATACAATGAACCACACACACTTTTAAAGACAAAATAATTTTTTTTTTTTAACTGTTTCAAATCTAGAGAAGAAATGTTTGTGAAATAAAGCAAAGTAACATTAAGTGATTAGTCAGGCATAAAACAGTCACCTGAAAAATTTCTTCACAGTTTAAGAAAACGTATTCCTAACCCCAACAACAACTTTGCTAACGACTTAACAGGTAATTTCAAGACGTTTAGCTTATGTTTATCTTTTATAGCCAAAACTGCACCAAGATAGAAGAAATGACGAGCTCAAGGCTGAAGTTTAAGAACTTTAAAACATTCCACCACTTTGTAAAATCAAGCAAGATATTACAAAGTAATACAAGCTGATTTTGTTACAAAGAGATACTAAAAGTGTCCATCATGTCCCGAGCAATGCGCTTTATTTTTTTAATTATTCAAGTTAGAAATCTTCTGTTGACCATGATGCTGACCAGGGGTCTTCTTGTGCTGTTTGAGAAACAACTCTCTAAAACTTATGAGATTTGTCGACTCAAAATTTGGAGAATCTTATAACACCGACATCAATGTAAAATTCTACTTTTTTACGTTAATTTTTTTACATTAACTTCAAATCGACAATACATATCCACGTGACGACCTAATTTTGAGTCAAATGCTTGATTTATCCTCTTTAAGCAGAAGAAGGGCGGGTCAGATTGTTTATGAATGGATGGAAGCTTGCAGTGCAGCAGCAAAAGTGAAATCATGCATGTACTTGCCTCATATTACATATAGACATCTGATCTGTTGTGCCATCCTATGTATAATAATTTACTGTTGGAATAAAGAAATTAAAAATGTAACTTTCTCGAAACTCAGAGTAGAACTGTATAATCAGTTTTCACTCAATAACTTCCTTGTGACTCATAATAGATAGAAAAGCATGTTTTATAGGTAGAAATATATAAAGGTCTAAAATTAAATGTTGCTTTCCAGAAAACTGCCAAGATGCTAAAACACGGTTCCTTTAAATCAAGGCTATATCCTACCTTTGATTAGTAGGAAGTGGAACATTCGTCAACATATTTGATGTATTTGCTTTATAACCAGGAGTCTAAAAATATAAGTCTCAAAATTTAAGATGCCAATCAAGGCATGAATGTAAGTTTTACAATTTAAAAAAAAAACAACATTTTACCTAATCCAAGAGGCTAATTTTTGTATGTGTCAATTAGCCTTAGGCCAGTCTCCACCCTGATACACACTGACAAACATTTATGCTAATTGCAGAACACTGGGTTCTTTTAATTCTGGTCTAAATGAACCCCATGTGACTGCCCCATCTCCCCCCCTTCACACACAAACAGCCCCTTTCGAAGCCCATTGTGGGGGGTCTGTTTAACTCCGTAATTAAAATCACAGAGGAGGCTATAATCCTATCAGGGCGAGCAGGGTAATGTGGTGTGCGGGAGAAAAATGACATTCCTTCATTGTCGTTGCAGTCAGCTGACAACATGGCGGCCACAGAAACACGACCAAAACATCGCTTTGTGGATGCAACCCCTAACCAGCGTAGGGCGGCTTGACACACTCTTTGATTGGTAGGCAAATAAATACAGAGACTTAAAGCAGTAACGGCTGTCAAAAATACGCTTATTACCCCCACCTGCCCTTCTTAATCCGGCTGATACAGTAAACCTAACACTTTAAATACACAAAAAGATTAGGGATGACCAGCCAAAGCCAGTTCAAATACCAGGAAGGTAGACAACTCTTGGGCCAGACGGCCGGTCAGTAAGCCGACCCATTGGTGCTGTCCGACGTCGCCACAGCCTCAGACCCCAGGGCCGCTGGGCCCCCTCCTCCCATGTCCCGCCTTTGATTGGCTGAGTGGGATATGGAGTAGTGTTAACCTATATATGACAGGCTGAATTAGGCTCAGCTTACACACACAGACACATCAAGTGGCCTAAATGTGCACACACACACACACACACAAAGAAAGAGAATGAAGGCTACATTTGGCCACGTGTTGGAGCTAGGGATTATAAGCTGTACTGTCCAAGCACTGCGGGGCGGTGTGGGCTTGGCCCCTGACGTGTGCCAGGCAACACGAACAGAGAACCACTTAAGCCCAGTGTAAGTTAATAGTTCAGTTTGTGAAAATGAGAAGATAAAATATAATCTGGCACACACTAAAATGTCTAATCAAGATTTCGACAAGGATCTCAAATCTAATAATGTATATACAAATTATTTTTGATACTGAAGTCTCGGAGTTGACAACAGAAAATGAACAAATTAGAGTGAGAACACAATTAAGCTTTATAGTTTTAGTTTAATGACAAATTATAAACATCTATAGAGAAAGTTACTACCTCAGCGTAAAACCTCCCGAGTTCAATAAACTACACTCGCTTGCGCTTGATGATAGAGCTGTTTGCACATACAAATCCATCAATCACACAGTTATGCCTCCAGATACGGAGGCGATGACTAGCTAATGTTCCAACCAACCATCAGAATGCTTCAAATAACTTTGAACCTTGCATGCTTATTGGTGCCAAACAATTGGGTCTGGTCTCAGTATTTTAGAAACTTCTAATCTACTGGGATTTTTTTGTGCAATCTCAGGATTACAAAGAATTATGTGCAAACTAGTTGCTTAATGCCATCTCTGAATGTAAAACCTGTCAAACCTTAAAGGATGATGGGCAGTAAAAGACGGACCCAGATGCCACTTCTGTCAGTCAAGAACAGGAAACTGAGGCTGCCATTCAATCAGATAGGTGCCTGGTTTGATTATCTTAAATCTCATCTGTAATATTCAAATAAGAGGGTAAAAAATTGGCATAAACAACATCCAGTCATCCGTTTTGACCTGTGTCCATGGTTGAGATTGGTGCATGAGGAATATTTTCTAGGCACACTTTCAGCCTCTTATTATCAACTAAACCTCAAACACACCACAACCTACCTGGGCTTTGCTACTGACCTTTACAATCACAGTGTACTCATTTTCTAAAGGTTACTTCCAGCAAGATAATCCACCATGTTGCCAAGCTCCACTAATCTCAAACCCATTTCTTGAACTCGACAGAGTTGTCAATACGTCTCAAACCGACAGAGCGCCTTTGGGATGTGGTGGAATCTGAGGTTTGTGTCACGGATGTGCAGTCAACAAACCTGCAGCAACTGCCTGATGCTGTCACGTCAATATGAACCAAAATCTCTCAGATATGAAGGTTTAAAGGCTGGTCCAACTCGGTACTCAAAAGGTTTACTCGCTCATTTAATGCAAACTGTAGCATTTCCTATATTGTCTCTCTATCCACAATAGTGGCCTCTTAAGGAAAGCCTCTCTTTCATTTGGTTGGCAATAAATCTCATTTTTTTAACATGCTTACTAATACAACTAAAACTGTCTGCATCAAAAAGACTTTGTGCACCATAAAACAAAACAGATTGCTGAATTCCCAAATGTATGAATAACATACATTTATTTATGTATGTCACCCATTGCACGATTTTTTTGTTTTTGCTCCACATGAAGTCAATTGTATCCCATCTTAGTCTTCAAGCGTCAATATGGCTTCTTCACTTTCTTTTCTTCCCCTCTCCACTGTATTAGTGGGAACTGGTACCATTGTGATAACAATAAAAGGGATGATGATAACTATTCATGACATATTTTCTACGTGACTATATGACTGTAATTGTGTGTCGCAGCAATTATAGCCCTACAAACACAAATACTACTCTTGAAAAACATTGCCATTTGTAATGCGCTTCTTTACGATGCTGGTCACATGAAGTGAATCATTAAATTGTACAGTGAGTGTATTTTCAAATTTATTGGTATTTACTGATGCTTTTATTGAACAAACAGTAGAGAAAATAGTAAACTATCAACCCCGACAATAAGGACAGTTTTGGTGGATTGTAAACATTAATTCTAATTTATTGTGACAACAATAAACCAAAATCCTTATAAGAAATTCATCACAATAAATGATAAATGATATGATAAATGTCCACCCCTAGTTGGGCTCATTTGTTATTCAGTCAGTATCTCATATGACCAAAATTACTTAAATTGTAATCCTGTGAATTTATTTGTACAGAGTATGAAATCCTTTTATAACATGGGCATAATTCTGCCTTAAATAAGTTACTCCAAGTTCCTCTATGGAACAGAAATGTTGTACCTGGTTAATAATTATCACAACCCTGCTGCTAATTCTCAATGTTAAGCTGCAATTAATGGAACTCAGTAATCCTACTGATGTTTTATAGTAAATGTCTTTGAGAGGAATATGGGGGATTATATGTCCCCTAAGCCATTGGGAGGCTAGGAACAGATGGACAAAGTGTCGACTCTGCATCAACTGCAAAAAAGCAGTACTAGCAAATTAATGCAGATAACAGAAGTAGACAAAAAGGAAATGCGAAAGTTAAATAATTAATCCAAATGAATTTCTAGTTGCAAGAACGTCTGAAAGATATTGCATTGCAGTACATCAGAAAGTAAGAGGATAACTCAGATTTGGAACTATAGGTTAAACGCTTCCTTGGTTATAAGGCTAACAGTGATTCGCTTCACCACCACTGTGTGTGTCAAGCTTTCTTCCCTTAAGGTCACAGCTGCAGTTTCCTAACAAGCATGATGCACATCCTCCCGCTTTATAGACACAAAGGAACTGGCATGACTCAAAGATGACTCTGAGTGACTGACAGAGTGATACAAGATGAACATCAAACTCCACGTTCTGACAAAAACGCCTCGACTCCCCCTGTGCAGACAGCAGTAGTAAAAGAGGAGACAGCCCAGCAGAAGATAAGCCTGGCTCTCTTTTGTCAGAACAGGAATCTGAACTATGTATGCTATAATCTGGCCCATACAGGAAACAGAAGAAAGCAGAGGAGTGAGATGATTGGAAACGGCAAACAAGGATAACAGGAAAAGTTGACCTTTCCTGTTATCCTTAGCTTTCAGACTGAAATGAAGATAAAAAAAAATAATGAGCCAATGACTCTATTGACTACTTTCTTAAATACAATGTAGTGTATGAAGTTTTTCAGCATCTTCTTTTACTTTGTAGTCTATCAAGAAAAAAGCAATTGCAGACAGGAATGACTTTCCAAGAGGGAGTTACAACTAATCTTCTGCTATAAACCATGAAACTAAATTAACTCTGTCACATTGATACGTGCCACAGTTGGAATATATATTCAGAATATATTTCCTATGTGGTTTTCCTGTGCTAATTGTACTTGTATCAACTCGTTTCAGTTTAACATTCTAACTAACTAAATGAGGGATCAAATTTTGGGGTGCTTCCCATGTATTAAGCAGCACTTTACAATAATATAAGTAGAACTTTTTCCTGATTTCTACCCTTCAAAAGCAAGGCAACCATCCTCATCATGTGCACAAAATTCTGCAATATTAAGTTTTTTCTATTTCAAAAGGTGACATGGTTGGGTTAGTTTTAGGATTACAGAAGCATTAAGGTAATACAAAGCAAAGTATACAAAATGAATTAAAAAAAAGCCAAGAAGATCATGAACAAAAGAGCAGTCTTCAAAAATACAGGATTTAAATCCCTACTGCCAACACTTCTTATCTCAAACGCCTTTCAACAAATCACATCACACTCAAGTGATGACAGTCACAAGGACTAAGCAGCGTGTATAATAGGGTTGTAACAAGGTCTCGAGCCATGAGATCATCGACTCCACTGTAAAGTGAATTCTGTGTTACAAACTGTTTTCTTTCTAGTTGCTTTACGAGTGCAAAGTGCCATGAAGAGCCCCAGATACGCACCCTCACCCAGACTATGTTTTCAGCTCTTATTTTCAAATAAGAAAGGAAGCACAAACTATTAGTAATCAATGTAAGAATACCACTGATCAATGGCACAGAAGTTAACAAATGTTCATGTTTTTCTTTAAGAAATTTTGACAGAATTTTTCCATGTCCAATTATGTTAAATGTAAAAGACTTAAAATAATCAAGCATGAACGGGATAAATCCACACTTTACAGATATTTTTAAAGACTTTTCTAATCTGTATTCTACTTGTAAAAATACAAACATCAGAAGAAAACAAGAACAAATGTCAAATGTGGACTAAAACTCCATGGTCATTACAGACCTTACATGACAGTTTATGATTCATGAAACCTTTTTTGTGCTGGAAAAAAAAATACAAGTGTTAAATCTTTTCCTTGTGAGCATGGACTAACCCAAGTGCAGATCTGTGTACGTTTTACTGATTCTTAGATGCATCTTGGTGTCGATAGTAATGATTCTGCATCAATGCATAATCAATGGAAAATAAGAATAACTGTATTGTTTTACAGTTAAACCCAATAAAAAGCAGCACAGTTAATTTGGTAATATAAAAAATCATGTATGATATTACTGTCAATAATCTTAAAAAGTGTTGACCCATTGACAAAGAATGGCATCCACAAAACATGAATATGACAACTTTCACTTTTAGGGTTTACGGTCAGGAGCTCTGACCAAAAACATTAAAGTAGTCAGATGTTGAACTACACCTTGTGCACAAGTAGAACAAAGGAATTGCTATGCATTTAAAATTATTGCCTCAACTTTCCAATCAATGGCTATTAGAGCAAAGAGAAGGTCACTGAGAGGAGCAACTTACTCAGACCTCATCTGGAACACATTACTGAATATGATGCACATCAGAGTGGAGTCAGAGAGGCTGATGTGCATTGAGATACAGCTAATGATTGAACTGTGAAGTCAACCAATAGTAACCGGTCTACTGAAGCATGGCTAGGGACAATAAGTAGTGCCTGAGCCTGCATGGGTTAACTCACAAGAAGATTTTGACAGGTTTTATACAGATAACTAGACTACGAGATACAAAGAAGTTAAATAAAAACTAAACTCGGTTTTTGTTGTATTCTTGTATACAGTAAAACAGTACTATTTGATGAACATTGAAAATAGTTTTGAAGCTGCTTAAAGGAAAATCTCTATTGCATCGATTTTCTTTACAACAATTCCAATTGTTTCTCCAACCGTCTGAAGATGGAATAAACAGTTCACTGAAGGGGCCAGCCACCCAGCACTGCTCCACAGAACTGCCAAGAAAACAGATTTCAGACATGCAGCATCTCTGACAATTTTTAACTGGCACCTTCTCCGGCTGAGAGCGGAAGCCAATTGGTATGACAGCAGAACGGAGACAATGTAATTGGCTGGATGATGTCAGTCACACGAGGGCACAGGGGGAGGGGTCTCTGTGCCATCTGGGTGTCCGTCAGCAAACCGTTAGATAATCCCGGGGTCCGTCTACGCTCTCCCATGCTGTCCTGATGACAACTGCTGCTAGCCGATTTGCCCCGTTTTTGGATCGGTGACACATTCACACAACACTGCAGCTCATAGTGAAACAACTGACTCCATCAGCAAAATATTAACTTTAAAATTATTTTCTTAAAAAAACCCAAAAAGGGATTCAAGAGGAATACTTGCACAATTTTTCTGTGTTTTGTAAATACATTACTGCATGGTAGGGGTGACATGGAATTAGAGTTCAGTCACAACACTTTGTGGTATTATTGTGATATTGATGAAGATTATGACAAATTAATTATTTTTTTTAGGAAACTAAAAAAAATACAGCACTCCATGGAAACCCAATCATTGCATCAGGAACACTTAGTTCTTGAAAAACATTCCCATTTAAAACAGACTACTTCACAATGGTGTGAAAATTTGGGCCAATAGCAATATCCAATATTAATATTGCTGTTAATGCCAATAACCGATTTTATATATTTGGGGGAAAATTAACAGATACAGACGACAACAAGATAAAAATAAATATTGTTTGTTTATCTCAGCTCAGTTTTATTTATTGGATCAACACAATATAGTTTAAAAACTGACAAATATCGGCCGGTACCGATATTAGTGCTGATATATCATGAATCCCTACGGCGCTTAATCATATTTATCGAATTTACTGATATGTAATGAGAGTTTTGTGGAACAGTAGAGAAAATAGCAGAAAAAATGTTGTTTTATATTCACCATCATGATTCTTATAATAAATTATTTGCGGTTAATGATAAATGATACGATAACTTCCCACCCCAAGTGCAAGTTAAATGCGTATATATTTTGAAATCAAGCACTGGGCACACCAACTGGATCAACAACACTACCAAATAAAAGGTGGGGGAGATAAAATTTAGGGTAAAATTTAGGTGTTTAGCATAATATGATTAAACCAAATTAATCAATCCCCACCTTCAGGCCTTCCAATACGATGAAAAAAAACAAAACAAAAAACTACCAGGCATCCTTAAACTAGCTAACAATGACAGAACCAGGGCAGCGAGACATAAACTACTACAGTTACAATGATTCTGTCAGTAAACGTAGAACAAAAAAGGAAAAGGAAAAGTTGAAACGCCTCTGCAGAAGCTGAAAACAATATTTTCTGCTATCTGAGCTCCTTGTTGTAAGGACACATTTCTCATAAGTCGAGGAAGCAGACAAAGAGTGTGCAGTTTCACCAACACAACTTCTAACCACTACTGAAGGCCTTTGTGTGGGAGGGCGGCTGGGCCAGACAACTACCAACAGCTGCCTCAGTCCATAACCAAATGCACAGGGAATGAAAAAAAAACACAAATCCACACACTCTCCCACGCAAACAGAAGCCTTACAGAAATTTATGCACACAAACACACAGTGCTGCCTCTGTCTGGCTATCCCTGGTATACTGTAAGGCAATCCCCAAACCAGTAATGGTTCATTTCAGTTCAGTGCTGTCCTTTCTAAGATCACTAAACTATTAACAGAATGTTTGTAATTTCCACAGCATACATTGATAGACAGAAATTCTATCTAGGTCTTATTTTTTAATCTTGAAAGCTTGAGCTAAGGAGCTATCATGAGGTTGCCGTCACATAATTAGCATTTCAAACACTACGTTTCCTTTTGCCGGGATGCATCATTGTGTCAGAGGTGGTTATCCTTTAGATTTTGGCAGAATTTTCCCCATGTCCGTTCCTCATCCAACCCTTCCCCCCAAAATCCTCCCGCTTGCCAATTTCCGTCGGTCCCACAGGGGAAAAAATGATCTGAAAATACCACGGAACTGTTCTGTTTTTGCACAAGCTATGTGTAAACAAGAAAGGCTGGATCTAAAAAGAGCCTTCCTAAACATTTTCTCCTTTGAAACAACTCAGCCAGTCACGGCAGCCTGAAAGAGGAGGAGGAAAACAAGTACTAGAGAGTGAGATGGAAGAGGCTGCTTTAACTTGATTCATCTTAGCTGACTGATCGCTGGAGCAGCGGGAGGTCAGGGACTTAGGAAGGAGGCGACGGCAGGAGAAAGAGGTTGTCATTAAATGACAGGAAACAGCCAGCAGGGTTAATCTGTTTTTTGTGCAAAAAAGGGATTCTACACATATTTTATGCTAACGGTTTATACTTTTCCAAACTAAGGATGTTCAAACCAATTGAAAAACCTCATCCTTCTTAACAAAATGCAAACAAATATGAAGCGGTGTCAGATTTTAGCAGGACTTCACTTTTGTCTTAGGACCACTAGACAATTCGCCTACTAGCGCAAGAGACACGGGTTTGTTTTGGTTATATGTACCGAAAATGTGCTGCACTATAGCCCGCTTCCTGCTTTTAGAGTGGTCTCTGGTCAGCTTGCATTAACATATGAATTCAAACCAAGCCAGAGTTCACTTCACCCGAATTAAGACCCAGGTTTTTAGGCGGACCAGAGTTCACTTTTTTAGTCCGCATGAGTCTGATTGAGCATTCACACCTCACCAAAAGAACCGGACTTTCTAGGCAAACTAGAGTTGAATCACAGCGGACCAAACATGTTTTCTGTCCTTTTTATCCTTTCTTTCTGGAAATGCACAATGGATGAAAGGATTAAGAAAAAAAAAAATTTCTTAATACAAATGATTTTGTATTTAAAATCATCTGTACACTTCTTCCAATGTCAACACAGCTCTTAATAATTGCACTAAATACCTGTATTCAAATATCTTGTATCAAGGCTAAAATACTGCCTTTGTTTTTTTCCTCTTCACATTCTATATATTTATGTTTCTTTATGCGTTATTTTACTTTCATAACAAACACTTGCGATCTTCTTTATGCACTGTAACTATTGCCAAACTGGCAAGACTTTGACTCAAACTGATGGGAGGCGACACAAGTTGTGCCACACTTAATCCCCTCCTGCGAAGTGACGATCCCTTCGACTGGAAGAAGCCATGGCTGAATACTCCCTAAGACTGGCAAGTGGGATAAAATGCTGACAGTGTAAAGCCTGGTATTAGTGGAAAAAAATCTAAAAAAAAAAAAAAAAATGAATATGGAAAATCCTAATAGCAGGAAGTAGCTGCCTGGAGCCAGACAAAGGAGTGGAAATCCGTCTCCTGTCATGCCGTATGCATAATTCAGTGAGTGGAAAGAGACAAATTCGACATGTAATGCTCCCCTCAACACCAAGAAACGGAGCAAACAGTCTAATTCTGCTTTAATTGGATAAAAAACAAACATGTGCTTTTGGGTCTTTCTCCATCACCAGCTTGCATTTTTTGTTCCCCAATCCAGATTCTCTGCAGATACTAAGTGGTTCTCATGCTTCAGGCTTCTATTTGCAGACTAATCTGTAACACAGCAGGGAGCTACCTCAAGGAGGCAGGGTATCTTCCAATCTGCTGCAAATGACAGAGTAGTGTAAGGAAAAAGGGAGAAAAAAAAAGCATTTGAAAGTGGAGCAGCATGCGGCAGCCAGGCACCACAGATTAGAGATGCAACAACCAACTGGACAGAGATTGGAATAAGCTAATTTTTCCTTCATTGGCTCTGATCAGATTGGCAGTCTCCCATTCATTAAACCCAATCAATCTTGCAATTTTTGTTCCATCAATGCAGCAACCAATAGGATGTACTACAACCCATTCTCACTGCATCCAAAACAGAGCTGCATTAGGAAGCAACCTACATTCAGCATCTAGCAAATGACTTTGGAGTGGCATTTGAAAGTTGTGAAGCAGTGCATCCACAAAACAGGGCAGAAATGCACCGACCAATCAGACAGAGCTTTCCCCCTGACCGGTGATTTACAAATTTGTTTTTGCCCCTAATACGCAAATGAAATAAAATCTGACTATTCTTTAAGAAATTTATCAACCAAAAGCATCTTTTATAATTCACCACAAATGGTTATTACTATGAATAAACTGGGATAATCATACAATTTCTTCATTTTCTGTTAGATTCCGAACTAACATCCCCCATTAAAAAGGACCTACAGCACAATTTTCATATGCATTACAGTCCTTAAGGGGACAAAATTGAAAATTGGAATCGGCAGTTTAAATTTACCAAAAAAGTAACAACAACAAAAGGGTGGGGAAAGCCTCAAAAGGAGCCTTGCAAGAACATTTTTGACCCAAAACAGTGTCCCTTTGTGAGTAGCCTACATTCAATTTAAAAAGCTGGACAGAGGCTGCAGTTTTAATTTGCTCAAATGGATGACCCTAAAAAGAAAAGAAAAGAAAAGAGGCCTGAGGGTTAGTGTCGTTTTAACCCCTCACCACAATGTAAATGATCGCAGAAAAAGGCCACTATACACACACACAACACCCCGACTGTAAATCTAGTTTCGCATGCCCTCATTTGGCTAATTCTGTCCCTCGATGTAGGCCAAAGAAGAGAGACAGATGGGAATGTCTCCCCTTCCTGTCAAATCACTTACATCTCAAACATGATCTCGTTCAGGTAAATCCCGTCCACCAACTCGATGTATTCCGACAATTTACTGCCATCGGTCACTGTCGTGTGCCCAACACTCTTTACCTGTAAAAAAATAAATAAAATACAAATTAACATAAAGAAAAACAAAACAGTGTGATAATTTTGAGAGTACATCTGCATATTTAACTGAGTGGTTCCTCCTTACCCAGCAAACCAGAGGCGTGAGCATGAACTGCTCCAGCAGTGGGGTGAAAACCTCGTTTTCCATATTCTTTTGCCCTTTATTTCAGCTGATATGTGGAGGGGAAATATGCGTTTATTTACACTCCGCTCATGTTGCTTATTCGACCTTTATTTGGGGTAAAACAAAGCCAAGAAAAGGGGGTTTCTTTAATAAGGAGGGGGAGAAAAAAAACACAAAAAAACGTTAATCCTCAATCTTCTCGACACGACCCAGCTGTGTCAGATGCCAATGAAGGGGCTTGGCTTCCTCCCAGAAAAAAAAAGAGACATGGAATCACATTTTTCTAAATGAAAACTTTAAAACAACGAAGGTATTCTGTGGTGTAAGGTCAGCCGGGTTCAGCTAGCTCGGCACAAAAGCGGTCAAATGCGGCGAACCTGTGCCAGGTGAGCTGTGGCCCGTTTAGTGGCAGAAGACTTCAGCACATCCGAGACGGTTAATTAAAGGGTGAATATCCTGCAGCGAGGCGAACATGCACATAAAAATCCAGATGTTTAAGGTCCTCCTTTTCGGGTAGCCGGTTCTCTTCTCGTATTTGTCGATGGAAGCGACTTCCAGACGTGGGCTGCTGCAGTCTGACTCCTTTCAAACGCCGAACACTAACTGAGCTGAAGAGTTGAGAGGATGACTGGAGGACACGAAGAACCGCCTCCCTGATCGCCAAGCATCTCCCTCCGCCCTCCCAGCTCAAAGAAAACTAGGGCATGGATCAAAGCATCCTCATTCTGTTCAAATTTCCTCTGAGTCACTGCAAGGAATACTTCTTAGTCAACACTTTGTCATGCAAGTCATGTTTATTTATTAGGCTCTACCAGAATGCGTGGAAAGGAAGCAAAGCAGTTCTTTTTCTAAATAAAAAAACTATGCCTCTAGTCTCTCCACTGGCATAATTTAGATCTTAATGAATATGCGTGTGCTTATTGCAGTTCTATTTAAGCATGCATAGAGGTCATCCTTATTACCCCCTTTGTCTGCAGCAATTGCGTGCAGTTGTATGAGAAAAACGCAATGGTGCTACTGACACCTGGTGGGTAAACACCGAACTCATACAGTCGGACACGTGTGTTGCATCCTCGTATGTAGAATAAATTATTTTTATTTTAGAAGCATAATCTTACCCTGAAAATTTAGGAACTTCTAAATTTGCTGTTTCTAAATTTCTAAACTATGATCTTCTACAGTTCATAGTTTTCAAATACTTGAGAAGCTTTTGTGTTCATAAAAATTCCAAAATATCAATAAAACTCACCTGATATGAGAGTTTTTTTGTTTTGTTTTTTTACGTATAAAAATCTTTTCATATGAAACTCATATGATTTCTTTCTGCTGCCAGTCTTGGCCCGGTCTCTCCTGAAAAAGAGATTTTGTAATCTCAATGAGACATTGAGATAAAGGTTAAATAAAGGTTACATACATTCACACATGGCTGCACAGTGGCGCAGTTGGCAGTACTGTTGCCGTTGTCATATTCTTCTAATTGAGCTGTGTATTTCTGCTGCTAGTTTTTCTCTCTAAATCACCCCAGGGTAAGAGTGTGTGTGTGGGGGGGGTGCGTGTGGGGGTGTGTGCGTGTGTGTGTGTATTCTTCTTTTGCAAGAGGATTAGATTCTATTTACTAAATTGGTGACTTCTGAAGCCAATTGGTCACATACTATTCTATTTGGGAGTTTCAAAGTAAAGGGGCTAAATACAAGAACACACCACACTTTTCAGATTTTTATTTGCTGTAGATTTTCTAAGAGCATGCATTGCCGTCTTTAAAACTCCCAGTAAAGTCCTGTTTGGATTGGTGTATTACATAAAATCCCAACGAAGCACCTTAAAACGCAGTTAAAACATGACAAAATGTGGAAAACATAAAAGGCTGCAAACAGTTTTGCATAAGATATTGTAATTTTTCTTGTGTGAAACAAAATCTTTTGAATCTTTGCAAATGAAGTATTTTAATTTCAGTATATTAAAGTATATATTTAAGTACATTTATTCCCCCTTTGCTAGGGCGCCCACACACATCTCTTACTAACTCCCATCTCCTTAGCAGACAATTAAACAGTGACGCACCTAATGAAAACCTTTCATCGCTGGTGTCTCTGCAGCTTACCCACACAGCAGCCAGAACACAGTCATTTTCTGCTCTGTCACTGCAGAGGCGCGCGGTTTTAAGCGCAGGGAGTTTGTTTGTTATTGTGCGTTAGCGTTTATGTGGATCCCTGTGGAATTCATCATCATTAACTCTGTACCGAACGGGGCCTTTGTTCCATCCTCGTCAACATCTGTTGCTCACGATGCTTTCAAGGACTTTCCCAAAGCAGCTTCAGCTTTCATCTAATGAATCAGGGAGTTTATAGACCTACCGCCACATTCCTCACTTGTGGCATGATAGAAGCAGGGCTCACTGAAAGCCCACCGAACTGATTTTGATTTTCCTTCTGCGGCGTAGTGAAATGCTCTTATTCTCTTAAAAGTTAGTTTTGTCAATTAAATCCATTATTTCTGGAGCAACGTTGCTTACTGACTAAGAACCAGATGACCTCAAACCCCTCTCACTGCTGAGAATCTCTTGAGTTATTTTACAAGAATTCACAAGTCACCACAAGCATTTTTATTTGGAGCTGGTTCTGCACAGCGGTTCTGGCTAATGTCGAGTGGAGTTTTCATTTTTCCTACAGTGACATTTAATCCACAATAATCTTCCCTGTGTACTGCCAGTTCTTGTTTTAGAGTTAAGTAAGGAAGTTCAAAATGTGGCCTGTTGAAACATAAGTTTTATGAGTTTTGAAATATGACTTACTTAAAACATTTTTGCTATGTGAAAAGCTAAGCAAGCACTTACAGTGCCAAAATGTAATAAATAAAATTAAGTAAAAAAAATTTGATCTGCCATCAAATTTCTAACATCTGGTTTGATTATCAGTACACTTCACACTTAAATAGAAAGTGTTTAAAAGACAATATTGTATAAATGAAAGTAAATTTGAGGGTTTCTTAAGGTTTGAAGGTCAACCTGAGGACATTTGTAGATTATTTTTACTGAAATATTAGGAGTATGGCTGTAAAATATTTTACATGTAGGATTGTACATGAAAATAAAAATCTAAATGTATGACTACATGGTTATGGAGTCCTGAAAAAAAAAACAAACAAAAAAACAGCAACCCTGCAGCAGCCACACATATACATTACCCATGGATCCCATTGAGAAAACACAGTTACTAAATTATGGATATGTGTCACTACAGTGTTTGCTCATAAGGCAACTCTGACATCCACTCTATCTTTGTCCTGTCGTGTTGTCATGGGAAATCAACTCTCAGAGGGTCCATTCAAAATCAAGATGGATGCTCCCAGTCAGGTCAAGACAGCAAAGCAATAAATGGCCATGCACATGAAATATGTTATATTCTGCAAGGACGCTGAGAAATAATGCCACAGCATGAAAATGACTGAAAAGTAATTTGTTCCCACCCAAAAGTTTATCTTTTTATTTCATTTCCTATGTTTTTTAACTGGTTACCAAACTATGAACTATAATCTCTGGATTTAAATCACATTTGAGATCTACGAGATCTAAAGCTTATGCAATGTTACTGTATCAAATATTATTTCATATTTGGGATTGATATGTGAAAAAATTAAATGCTTTGGGGGGGTTTTGTTACATTTAATTGTTTCAGGTTATGAAAGACATATCAATACCAGAGAAAGAATAAATAAAAAATGCAATTTCCAAATGATGATTTTAATTATCAGAAGAAAACGAAACCAATTAACTGTTTGTTTTAAAAACTGTTATCAGGTATTTGCGATAATTGCCTATGAGTCTTATATGTTGTTGTGAAGGAGTTTTGGAGTTTGTATACATGTTTTATTTCAGCCAAATTGGTCATGGCACACTATCAAAATCAGATTGAAGCCCAGACTTTGACTAGGCCACCCTAAAATCTTAACTTAGCTTTTTTTTTTCTCTCCCCCAAATCATTCAGATCACTTGCTGCTGCTCCACAGACAATAGTCCAGTTCTGAGTGGCTAGATTTTCTGCTCTGAGGCTTTCTGTCAAAGAGAAAAATTCATGGAATTACTGCTGTACATTTCTCTCATCAGTTCAAAGAACAATTTCTCTTAAGTTGTAAGGATCATAAAGAGAGGCTTGGTAAATGTCAGTTACTTTGGGTTCTTCTTGGTCAACAGTTTTGTTTGTGGTCTTGAAATAAGAGGAATTTTATCCCAGTTTCTTTATTATTGTTAAATTGTGACTGCTGACCTTAACTGAGGTCAGCGGTCACCTGACCACAGTTAGGTCAGGTGACCGCATTGCATCTGCAATGCTTTTGTAACCTTAGCCAGACTGATAAATGTCAAAGACAATTATTTCTTTGAATTCGGACACGATGTGTTGCTTTTTAAAATATCTTGGCCTACTTCATGTTGTCTGTGAGGTTCTCTTTGAGTTATTTCTGGAGTTCTGATCTGATATTTTCAGACAGCTTTGATGCTGGGAGACTTGTACAGCTGTATTCCTCCCAATGCACAAATCTTTCACCAGTTTTCTTTTTTTTTTTTTTTTTTTACGTTCATTCGAGAGGGGAGCAATGTGGAAGTTTGCCATCTGCCATAATGTAATTATCACGCTTCTGACAAAGACAATCATGTCCCACCAGTTCAGGGTGCCAAGAGCTTTTTATTCGGCTTCTATCAAGCCTTTGCATGTCAGTCAGATCATTCACAGGGATTTTATTACTAGAAAAGGAACAATAAATCCTCACAACAGAGAGTACTATGATACAAACTGAGCATCATTGACGATAAAACACTTTTCGCCTAAGGATGAGGTCCTCTTGGAATAGCAGATCAAACCTGATGAGTCACAAACAAAATGTATTACAAGTCTGCACATACCCATTTGTTCACCGAATTCTTATAGGAGAGATAATCTCCATGTGCATGTGCAGCATGCACATGGTTGCAGCCTGAAAACAACAACAAATTCATGCAAATACGCTGAGTATTGAAAGGGTGAAAACATGCAGGCGCTTAAGTTTGCACGGGTCAATGGGCACCTCCACAACCCCGAACCATATATCTGTCATATTTTATTGCCATTTTGTGTCTTCATGTAAGAAACGTATGAGTGTTTAGTTTAGTCTCAGCTTCCCACAAAAACATGTAATACTCTTGCGAGGGAAAAGACTGTTTTTAATGAATCTGTATACTGAACATTTGATGGGTTCTGTTTCATCAGTTCTGCATGATCGAAATGTGATATCAGTGCCTCCCTAAGCCATAAAAACACACAACAAAATGATGTGTTCCTACGGTTACTGGTTCTAGTAATTATGGGAATGTGAGCCTGTGTCATGCACTTGTAGGCACTTGCATGAACCCTTCTATTTTCCTCCAGCAATTAGCTGGTGTGTGCATGTGTCTGTGTTTGTGTGTGCATGTTGTCATGCCTGTAGGTTATCCGGCATGCACCAGAGATGCTGTTAACACTCATTTGTTGCTATAACAACCGCGAGTGCCCCCGCTGTAAGCAAGACTGCTCGGTGACTGACTGGAGGTTGTTTGTTGGTAAATTATCTTCCAGAATGGCTGCAACTAGTTCACTAAAAATGACTAATAAACTGAAAGAAATGGCTTTTCAGTAGCAGTGCAATTGTTAAATTGTTAAAAAAAAAAAAAAAAGAAAAAGTGAAAACAACACTTTTAGGTGTTTGATGAAAATTGTTTACTGGCAATCTGGAACAAAAATAATATTTTTTAAAATCTCTTTCTTAATTTCAAATGTAGGAGAGTAGTCCTTGATGGTATAAACAAGATGTCAGCACAAGATTGACATTGAAAATATAGATAAATAAATAAATAAACAAATAAATGTGTGCTGGTGAGCGGTGGAGCTCTGCAAGAAAGAAGTTATTGACAGTGAGGTGTTGCTATTGTCATCAGCCTAACACCAAGCGGTTAGAAGTTCATCTTGTACCTTTTTGAATTTGCAAGAAACTAGACTGGAAACGAATGTTTCTTGCAGTTTGTTTGTGTTGATTTAAACTGGTTCAAGCTTATTTCGTTCCAATTTTTTTTACATAATCTAATTTTAACTATTTAAGGGTTGTTAAAAGCAAAATAAACTAAGATTTTCTGCAAAAATTCAGTGTGAATGCTGTAAGCAGATTTTTTTTGGTGAAAATTGCAGAAGGATTTGAAGTCATCTACAGAAGACTTGCGTAAATGTAGGAGATGGGCACAGGCAGCAGAAGAAAGCAAAAGCAAAAGCCTGCATATAAAATAACTGCTGGAGAGGAGTGAAAACTTTCAGTCAATGCAGACATCCCACCCAAAAACTCCAGAAAGCAGTGAACACTGCTTTCAAAGTTAAATTGTTAGGTCATAGTATATCATAAGGTGAAGGTGGGTAAAGTTAAAGCTAGCTGACATACTAATGATGGCATGCAGGCTATACTACTAGTAAGTTGATCTACAGTAAAATATCAAATGCGGTGTGAAAGAAACATATGCAAAAGCTAAAATTAGGTAAAAGACTAATACTAGCTAAAATACTAATGATAGCATCTAGGCCCACAAAAACGCAAAAAAATAATGATAAATGTGGAGGTGCTGAGGGAAAGAAAATTTTGAGTCCGTAGCCAAAGGAAATATAGAAGATATTTGCATATTAAGGAAAACATTATTTACTTATCTTCATAATACAAACTTAAAATATAAGATTTAATGGATGTGACTTAACGTTATCATTGCTTCTACACACGCATATGCAGTAGGTGGCGGTATGCACCTTGAAGTTATTTGCAATCCGCCATAATAGAAAACGAAGAAGAAGAGGAACGACACAAAACGGAACTGTTGTAATGCGGCTACATTTGATGTTACACTCTACTTTACCGAGCCAATCAGAAGCGGCGAGGTCGTTACGTAGTTCCATACATGTGACTGACTATCATGGCAGCTCCTACCTGCAAACTGTAACTCCTCCTGGCTTTCTTCAGAACCATCTCTCGCGCTTTGGGATTCTGTAAATATGAGGTATTTAGTTGGACTCGGACGCTCGTTCGCACGCCTCCACGTCCGTTCATGTCACCAGAGCATTTATAGCAGGAACTCCAACCCACGGAGAGTGGGAGTAGACCTTGGAGAGAAGTGAGTTGACTTTCACGCTTTCTTTTCTTTCTCATTAGCTGGGGCCGAGCTCAGCATGAGTTCTGTTCTCGGTAGATCGTGATAAATGAACTAAAGCTGTTATTTAGTGTCTCTTTATGTTCTTGGTCTTGTAGGAAACTTGAAATCTCTTCAGGGAGTTTGGCAAGATTTGCTGATGGGTCTGCTGTAGTACAGGTAGAAAAGAAATGCCAAAATTTACTCTGTTTTAATTTTCATGCATATATATATATGTATATATATATATATATGTTTAGTTCGTTGACTGAAACG
>CAEFZY010047179.1:0-56968 GCA_903066815.1 Brachyrhaphis roseni
AATGGAGTTGATAGTCGTTTTCTGTTAGATGTCCTGATTCTAAAGAGGTATGGCATGGGTATGTTGGCATTGTTTTTAGCTGAGTTATGTTTTTTCATAAAAAAAATTATGCAAATCGCCCGGGCTCGGGCGGGTGGAGGTTAAGTGGGTCATTAAAGCGCTACGTCAATGTTCCCTTGTTATGTAGGATAATAACCATTCGGAAAGTCAAACACATACGGGGCGCCGCACCCCACCAACAAGTTCACTGAGATTGTTTCACTTTCCTGTTTCTCCGTCATTTTTACTTCTGTATCAGTTGGCGCCACTTAAAAATGACCAGTGGTGCCCTCTACTGGATGGTGGCCACACTACACCACTAAAAAAAAAGTTCTAAGTGGATGTGGAGCTGATTTTAATCTAATAAACCAATTGTTTGCATCGCTAATAAATACGGCACATAAAAGATGACTAAAGAAAATTTGAATCTGCTTTCCCTAGCGTTACAAAGCTGTTTATTTTTGAGAATAAACAATCAAAACCAAGAGCTGTGAGTACTTCCTGGCGGTGCTGTATATTCAGTGCTCACCTCTAAGCTCTTCCAACTAAAAAAAAGACTCTTGAATCATAAAAACCCAACATGCCTCTTTAATATTTAATAAAAAAGGGGATATTGTTCTTTCCACAGTGGTAAAATTTGCAGTTTATCCAAGTCTTGGGAGAAGACAGGAGATGGATGCGCCTGAAAACAATTTAAAGTCTAAAATTTATTTTCATCTACTGTCATTTGGTGGTGACATGTATTGATTTACCATCCACCTTACTGAAGGCTTTCACCAAAGCCAAATGCTTTTTCGTTTCGTGTTCTTTTTTTCATTTTCTGAACAAGTGATCCAGATGATCAGTCTTTTTATTGAAAAGTGCTCACAAAATGTTTGATCACTTTTAAAAACGGTTTCTAAATTATGAGGGGGGATGGAGGGGACTTTTACTTCAAACTGGTGTTTTGATTCGACTGAAGCTGGGAAGTTAAAAGTCTATTTCATATTTCAATTTGGTACGTTAACGATGATAAAATATATGATTGTCTAAACCAAGTGTCCAAACTTTTTACCTTATGGGCCAAAACTGTCGAGTTCAACGGAGCCAATGGCCACAAAAGGGAGGTTTTTAATAATAATAATAATGAAAAAACTGAAAATAAAGTTAAAAGCTATAGTTTTAGCCGCACAATTAATATGTTATAATAGTTTCATAAAATAAACAAGTCTGATTTCCATAGAAAGGCAAGCTGCAAATAACAAAACAAAAAAATACAAACAAGATCTTAAATGTTTTTGGGTTTTCTGTTACCTTTGAATTTTTTGTATTTATTCTTAGCAACAAGAAAAAGATGAGTCGCCCATTCTTAAAAACGTCTCCCTTTTTATTGGAGTTTACTAAGATTTTCTGAAACGGTGCAACAAAATCTGTTCTTGAATAAAACTTGCTGAATATTTGTGATCCTGGTTGATATGAAAGTTAACAGAATCAGTACTCTCTGTTGTAATTTCCATATTTAGAAGACTTTCTCTGTTGAAAGTCAGTCAACATTTCACTGTAAGACTTATTTAACTGCATCGACCTCCAACTTTGAGCTGCCATTTTTGCACTGTGACCGAGGGCTGCACAAAATCTCATCGAGGGCCACAAATGGCCCCCGAGCCACACTTTGGACACCCCTGGTATAAGCATCTTGAAATCTGGTCGTTTACTGGGTTACTAATATGCTTCTGGTGAAACACATAGCTCCCTTGTTACATCTCAAGAAAAAACAAGTAATGCTTAATTTTACTGTAGTTTGGAACCACTTGACTGCAGCTTACCTCTCGTCACTGTATCTGTATCACCGTGTAGTATCTGTAGTATCCTCTGGCTCCTTTATAGTTTGAATCATTGCAGCAAAATCCTCAAAAACATCTAAGACCTCGATTTTCCTACAACCTTACACTCCCTGACTCAGCCTCCAAACTCAGCCACCCTTTAATCCGCGGCACCTCCCCTAATTATTATTCCCCTAGTCCTCTGATTGAACTCTTTGAATTCCAACTTAGCATTAATGTACAAAGAGGCATCAGTTCAGGTGACAGTATGCTATGTTTGTCACTACCTGTTACTCAAACTGCAAAAAGTAATTCGACCTTTAAAATTTGCCCCAAAGCTGAGTATACCTCAGCGGGATGTTGCAGAAAAGTTTCACTTTGAGAAACGGCTTAAAAAAAAAAAAAAAAAAAAAAAGTGCAGGTGTCATGTAAACGAACAACTGTTAAGGTTTAAATGAAGAGGGGCTCCGTGTAAACGATCAAAATAAACACAAATGCCCACAGTACAAACACCCAGATATTATTAATGAGATATAGCCAAGATCAGAATCAAAACACAGAGACAGTGAATTCAGAAGGGAATACTTTAAGGAGAGGCAATCAGATAGTTAAACAAGACACTGGTGAGAGCAGCTGAGTGGGAAAAAAGCTACAGCTAATCTAATGGAACTCGTCACTGAACAGAAATGTAACACGCCGCAAAGAAACTAGGAAGCACAACGAGTATTAAGGTCATTGTAGTTCACAAAAATAAAAGACATAGGTGTGAATTTCCTCCAAAAAGCGCAGAAATTTTTGAGTTATTCCACCAAATGGCTTCACACGTTTACAACACAAAACTTGGATATTCTCTGATGCCGAAATGTCCCACATTTGCAAGAGGAAAAAATAGTTTTCCATGGTTAAAGCCAAGGCATACATTTCTTGATATTTAAACTACATTCTCTGACATTATAAAGTTATAAATGTGTATGATAAGTTTTTGAGGTCTATTGAGATTGTGACAAAAAAAAAAATGCCAGAGGTCCTACAAGATAAAGTTGTAAATTTATGAGATCTCCACTTGGATATTTTCCAGGATCCAGGCTCTTTTCTTATCATGCTCACCATTTACATCTCTGGAATATTGTAGAATTAGCTGCATCAAATTGCCATGTCTAAAAACTTTTGATTTATTTTTCCCTAATAAATTTAAAAAGCTTACAAATCATATTTTTGGCATTACAATGTCAAAGAATATCCTGGTTTCCATATTATAAATTCCTTCCTGAATAGCGGAAAATGTACCTTTTTTTTTTTCTTTTTTCTTTTTTGGAAATGCAAAACCTTTTCTACAAGATATGAACTTGATTCTTGAAGTTTATGTGCTTTTAGGCAAAACTTTTTTCTCTGATCTGCAATGGCCCTGACCCTCCGCATTAGGAAAGATGAACACAAAAACAGAACACGTCAATGTAGAAATGACTAAAATACAAACACAAAAGGTTACAGAGAAACACAGAAAACGGAGAGGCAGACAACTGAAAATAAAGGAAACAAAAACAGCTCGATAAAAATGGAAGCTACAATTCTGCCATTTAGAATATCGGCTATTCTAAATGGAACGTGAACTAAGATCCTTCAGTCTGAGACAAAGCTGTGCCAATTTATGAAGCGATCGGAAATCATGCATTTACATCTGCATAATTACATCTATGTACTTGGAATCTGGAAAAATAGAGAACACAGTCTATAGGTGAAAAAAATGACTTTATCCCAGAATCATCATTTGCACCTCAGATGTATCACAGAATATCTCCTGTTTTCTGTAAAAGAAAAAAAAAAATCCCACAGGGTTTTTTTTTTTTGTGGGTTTTTTTCTAACCGCCTTTTCAGCCAAATGTGGTTAATGGAGTCTTTCATGACTTTAGTTAGTCTCCACTCGGGGGAATATGATTCACTCATTCAAAGCAACACGCGACAGCCAGGTTGAAAACGCAATGCTGCACAAAATACACACATGCATGTTTCCTTTATGTTGTTCTCATTAGTGTTGAATTCACTAGCTACCAAATAACAGAAGCTAATAACTACAGAAGAAAGAAACACACTTAAGATAAAGAACAAAGCAACAACAGGCACCTGAGGTCACCGTGTCTCGTGTTTGGCTGTGTTTTGTCAGTTCCACCAAATGGCTGAAAACCATTAACAGGTGTAAGCCTGAGCAGCTTCACTGCACGGCTCACAAGCCTTGAGCACCTCTTGCCAAGCTTTAATCAGCGGCTCACAGGGCAGATAATAATTATATGATAATGTAGCGCGTCCTCATAATATCTGAAATGTTCAACAAGGCTGCAGCACACAACCCAGCATAACAAGGCAACAAACACAGGATCTATTCTAATAAAGTGTATAACGCTCAGTTCTCAGTTCACCCCGTTTGCTGCGTTAGTGTTCAAAAGAGACGTCCAGTGGTACTTTAGGAGAATTTGGATCTCCAAATCTTCCTTTGGAAATATTTCTCAGCGTCATGCCGTCACTCAAATCATCTTCCCTAATGCTGAGATGCATTCATAAACAGAAAAGATGTTTCTAAATATTCAGATTTTCAAACTCATTGGCCAGAAAATCTTGTGTTCTACGTCTGTGCAGTAGAGGGCGCTGCTGCTGCACGTATAAAACTCCTGATTTGTCACCTCATGTAAAAAATAGTACTATTAAAAGCCACCAAGTGCCCCCACAGACTGACATTAAAACTCTTGGACAAACTCAAGTCTTTTTTTTTTTTTTGCTTCTAAAGAGCAAAAATAATCCACAATTTATTTCAAGTTCCACCAGCGTAAATTGCTTTACATAAAAAAAGCATCACTCCACTTCTGAAAGACTGAAAAAACTGCAAAACAAAATGCACAAATATCACAGATGAGATAGAATAAAAAAAGATAGTTAGTTCCATATAATGCATTCACAAAAGTATTGAGTCACTTTCCTTTACATAAGCAATAACTTTGGTGATGTGTCACTTTTGTTATGGTGGTGGCCCACCCTTTACTGCTATCACTTTAACTCTGATGGGAAGGCCGGCCTCAATGCTACGGAGTATGTTTCTGGTAATTTTGTCCAGTCTTTCAGAAGAGTGTTTATGAGGTCAAACACTGATGTTGGACGAGTAAACTCAGTTTACATTCTCTTCTCTAATTTATCCCAAAGGTGCTCTGTCAGGTTGTAGAGGTTAAAGTTTTATGCAGACCAGTCAAAATCCGTTTTTTTTGTTTTGTTTTTTTTTTCATGTTTGAACTAAAATGAACTTGGAAACATTGCATAGCAGTTGAATGGACTGTTTAATAGAGAGAAAATTTCACAAATGGACTTTAGGGACATGTGTCATCCAATCATACGGTGCGCTTTGGAAGTCACTGAGCTCCTGAACGCGGCCCAATCTTTGTGGCGATGTGTGGCCATGCGTAGCATTGCCAACAAATGTGTGTGTGTTCTGGAAAAAAAAAAAAGTTAAGGATTAATATAAATTGCTCAATTACTAATCTAGAGGAATTACAAAGTATGAATAAAGAAGTAAATGTATAGGTGAACAATAGGTGAATGGATGAAACTGGAAAAATGTGTTTGAAATTTTAATTACCAGAATATGTCAGTTAAAAACAAGGCAAAAAAAAAAAGTTACATTATAAATATAAGATTATTACACAATTTAGAGCTCAAATGAATGATAAAATTAAAAAGATGTGTTTGAAAAGATTCCACACTTTAAGCTACCCTCAAATCTTCTGGTAGTTTATTCCAGATATGGGGACTATATTGATAATTTAAGGTCTTGCTGTGTGAGTTATTGATCTATGAATAATGCATAAACAAAGGCACCCCGTTTCAAACCCTGAAACGGGGTTGTCTGCACAGAATAGAGAAGCTCTGGATGAGAAAACATGCCGGTTGTGTTGGTGGAGCCAGCAGACAAAATGAAGGTCTTTTTTTTTTTATCCAAACAGTTTCCAGGGATTTGTTAACCAAAACTTGGCATCCAGAAGACAGATGAACAGAGAGATGATCAACTTCTCAGATGCCGAGAAACATGATATTACTAGCATGTTTCTCCCAGTTTTATTTATTTATTTTTTCTTGCTCCTGGTTCTCTGTGTCTCCTGTTGAGTTTTCAGGTGTACTATTTGTAATTTTGTTTCCAACTTGTCAAATGCCCTTATAATTTAAAGACACATTGCACACTGTGCCACATTTTGACAGGTTTTTGGTTAACAGCTCTTTGGGTATCTCCTCTTTGGTGTGAAGCTGCTTTTTTTTTTCTTTTCTTTTTTTTGTGGGCCTGTCAAACTGTCATCTTCACCTTTTTATTTTGTTGCTACAAGAGAAATGGAGGGGGGAAAATATGCATATTTTTGGCAGACTGCTGGTAGTGCCAAAAGATATTATTTAAGATTTATCCTATTCAACACAACACCAATTTCTCTATGGGGGTTTTAAATTTAACTTTTTAGTACACAAATGTTATTAAAAAAAAAAAAGATTCTATTAAAAATCATTTATTTAGAGCCGGTGCAACAACATGACATAAATAAGAAAATAAGCACATTTTTATTGAAGAAAAACTGTAAAAAGGCCTAAAGGAAGCCGAGTGAATCGTTGCTCTTGTCTAAAAACTTTGTGTTAGCCCCTTGACACAAAAGTTCACCAACTGAAAGACGGCCGTGGACTTTTTGCAAAGCTGCAGAAGTTGTGAAGCTGAAGTTCAGACTTGGTGATGCAATCTTGCAAACTGAAAGAGTTCAAACATGGTTTTACTGGAAGTGCTGCCATCGTCTACTGATGCTGGATGTTGTGTGATGTGCTCTTTGTGATGACAGCAGTTTGTTCTCAAAGTCTATAAAAGACTTTATGTAAGAATCAAGACATATACATTATCTATATTAAGGTTTACTTGTTGACCAATACATGAAAATTAATTTAGACCATTGTTTTATTGTACTCAGTTGATGGTATAAATGAAAATGTTTCTGTACATTTTAGAAGGTTGAATTTGAATTGTAAAGCTCTTTTTAAAAACAGCAATAATTTAAATTTCAGATGTGCAAATATAACCAAAAAAAACAACTCTTAATAAACAACTTACATAGCAACTTAAGTATGTGAAATCTAACTTTGTCATTGTGATGGTCTGTTTCGGCTCTGGTGTGGGAGTAAATTGCTTAATTGCCCCAACTTTTAAAAATTTAAACTGATTGATACTGTCATGTCAGTGACTACAATTGAGAAGAAATAAACTCTAATTACATATACTTGCAAATTTATGTGAATATTTCCACTGCCTTGCAATAGAAAATGGAATCCAGTTCAAAAGTGTTTTCAACATATTCACATTATTTGTGTATTTTATTATTTTTAACTGGTAAAGTTATGCTGTAGGCTGACAATGATGGTCCAGGAGGGAAAGATTATCATGTAAAAATGCACTAAATGAATTACTATCAAGTATAAAAGAATCTGTCACTCATTATATCTGAAACCTAAGATCTTACCTTATGTATCTTTCTCAAGCTAACATTGGGATAAGGAATTTTCTTTTGGCTGCATTCAATTTTCCTCGAAAGTCAGATATTTTGTCCTCAATAAAGCTTCTGACATGGTAAGCTAGCGCTAGCATGTTTCTCTCAGTTTTGATACAACTTGTTGATAAATCAGCTCAAAAGAAATGTCATCGCGCGTGGGTCAAACCTAGAGGAATTGGTATTAGCTAATGAGTTCTGCTCATTAGCTAATAGCAAAGATTCAGCGCACATGAAATTACAGAGCATATACCAACAGCAGGTACTGAGAGTTAGCTATGACTACGTCCAAATGCACTGGCACTTTAAAAGTGCCTTGATTTGACTTTGACTTGCTACATGTAATCTGGTCTGGAATTTACTGGACAAAAAAACAAAAAACTGACAGCACATTGTGGAGACTTAGTCACAAAGGGTCCCTTTATGTAACCTTTTACCTTTATTTCCAACTGGTTTCGTTACATAAGACAATTTAATGTCCTGGCAACAGTAAACAAATGTATTTATAGTACAACGCTGGACAATGCTATATATATTTCCTGTGTCTGTGTCTAAATGTGTTTTCTTTGTCACCACCTGTTGTTCGTCACTCATCTACCACCACCTTGGTAATCCTTCATTCCTTTCTTGGTTTCTTTGTACTTTGGCCTCATCGTTTCAGTCCTGTTTTTTTTTTTTTATTGAGTCTTGTGTTGTTCTCCTGCTCCTTCATAACCTGTGATTTTAAATTCTTTCACCTAGACTTAGTTAGCAACCGCCTAACTTAACTCATTGTTTCATAGACTTGTTCATTAAATTTCATTTAATACGCTTCTACTCAAAGGCCAAAAGGCGTCTCCTTATCTGGTATGTGAGAAATACTTCACAGTATGCAAATCTTTTGAAAGCCAAACACGTTTAGACTGGAAAACAAACCACAAAGTGATAGAATGCGAGAACTGGAGGCACATTTTCATGACACTGCAGACGCGTCCTGTAATTTACCAAGCTGTTGTTCCTCCTTCCTGGCAATTAATTACCAAGTGAAATGCTTGAAATATTTTGGACATGTCTCCACTTTCACGTGCAGCCAGCCAGCGGTGGCTCGAATTTGATACCTCACTGACAGGCCTCTGAGTAACTTAGCCGAAACCCCGGAGGCAATTCGTTCTTCTTAAGTCACATGCTTTAGAGTGACGACGAATCTAAAAGTATGCCAGTCTGAAGAGCAGGATGGTTTGATGTTGACAGACCCAAAACCGGTTTTCCAGTTTCTGAAAACAAAGTGCTAACCCACAACCACAAGAAAGTCTTGCTTGTGTCTGGATTTTCCAGGAACATTGTTATACCAGGGTTTCTCACGCTCATGCGACCATGTGCTTGCCAGGGTTTTGTTGGTTTATTTAAAAAATGTCAGTACCAGTTTTTCATTAGGTCATTATAGTAACATGCCCTGTATGTGCATGGGCAACTTTCTCTAAAAGTTGAATCCAACATTATGAAGTTGTCGTGTTTGGTAATAAAGGAGAACCCGGGTGTTAAAAACTTGCAGATGAGAATGACTTTTTTTAAAAAAAGAAAAGATTTAAATGAAGTGAAATGGAAAGAGCCAGTGGAGAACAACAGCTGTGTTTCTATTTCAAATGTGCGCAAAACTTTTTCGGTATTCTGCTAATGTCGGAAAAATAATAAAAAATCCCCAATTGTGGTGTTTCTATTACATAGAAAGTTCAATTAAAAATCAACAAAAATTATCTATCCGCCATTGCAGGAGACATGAGCATCTTACTAAGACTTTGTAGCAGCAAGCTCCTTATACTTGAAAGAGGCTACATACGCTGCGTTTTACGTGGCCAATTTTACAGAAGAGCGATGGATTCAATACTTTCAAATGACAAACTCAAGTTTTGATGAACTATGCGTTGCTATGAGGTCTCTGGTGGAGCCAGCTGCACATAGTCCAGAGAGACCAATGCTCTCAAATAAGAGCGCTGTTGCTGTACTCAAACTGGCATGATGCAAAAAAAAAAAAAAAAAAAGTGTTTCCATTGCAGTTTTGAGCCAAAACACCAGTTTTGATTCAGCTGAAAAACCAAAGCATCCTTTTGTTCCCCACAACTGGCACGTTGCCAGTAAGCAAATGTATTTTCATAATTCCAATTTGTGGAACTTTATGGTCAATGGAAACACAGTTAGTGAAACCAAAATGCCACATCTGCACTTTGGACAATGAACAGAGGAACCAGAGGGGCTAATCAGATGAGAATGAGGGAGAGTGCAGGCAAAGGGAAATTAGGAGACGGAAAGCATCTGGGGTGGGATTTGTTGTTTGCCAACCGCCAATAAGCACCAAAGAAGAAGAAGCAGGCTGATGGGTTGAGGAACGGCTAATGAAACTAAGCTTAGACGCAGGAAAACCACAGAGCAAAGGAAAAACCTGAAACTAACTAATCTTTGGACACAAGTCCAAAACACAAACAATGAGAATAAATGAACTAACACAATGAAATTTTTTGAAATGGCAAGATCCATGCAAACAGACAATGAAGAAATGATAATAAAAAAAGAAACATCCAAAGGTCCAACACCTGGGATGAAAACAGAAGACTCAATTAGGGAGTCACTTATTTCCAAAATTAGAAAATGACTGCCATCTTTTCAAGTGAAAAAGCCTCAGAGATATGTGAGCAGACGCTCGCCTTGGAGATTCTCCTCTCAAAAAGTGACATTTGCCACATTACAATTGCCTTCCATGCCGTTAATATACCCTTTCCGTCTGTATAGGGTCTCAGGTGGTTATCACTGTTAGAAATGAGATTGTGGTTCGAAAGGTCACCAAGGGCAAAAAAAGGTCAGTGATATTTGCTCAAAATACATCCGCCGCCTTGGTTACATCCAGAGTAGGAGCACACACAGAGCAATAGAGCAAATATAATCCAAAAAAAAAAATGTAAGCTTAACCGTTTTTCTTATCAGGATATTATCCTTCACCCTTTGCTGAGAGAATACACACATATGCTGGTCGTTTCATCATACATCTCTTTTTGGGATGTGAATGTCACTTCATTAATGCCCTTTACCAAGACTTTTTTTTTTTTTTTTGTGAGATGGGGAGGTTGAGATTTGCGGAAAATCACAACAGCACTATCATAAAAACCCAGAAAATCCCCACAAATTTGACTTGCATTAAAATGTGGTGGATTGATTGATTTTAAGGTTTACTAAGAAGGAAATGGTTGATTGATTTGGAATATCACATAGATGGACAAATAGATATGACTACTGTCGGTTGAAGTTTGTACCTTGAGAGAAAAATGGTGGTTGTTGTGTCTCTACATGTTCCTAAAAAACCTGATTGGTGGGTTGTTTTTAAGTGAGTTTCGTTTTCTGTCACAAGGACAGAGAGTGAGACTCTCTTACAGACAAGAATGTAAGCAGTCATATTTATTATTAAGTGAAGTGAAATCCACCAATCAGGAAGTCCTGCAAATGGGACATTTTTGTCTTCAGCTTTACTTATTATTTACTTTAGTATTCAATGGAGGGGAAAAAAAAAAAAGCTTTATGCAAATTTTGTCATTCATGTTGTGATCTCAGATTGCTATGAATTTTTTTTACGTCACAACCCAATATGAGCTGCACATACGTGCCACTGCTACGAAAGCTAGCAATGACAATAGAAATGACTCAATGGTGGCAGAACTTAAATCAGATGTTGTGCTGTGTCAACATTGGTGAAGATCTACTCACCTCAGCATGTCAAATGCTTTAAGTAGTTGGACATATTTTTTGGTTATTTAGGTAATAATTACTGCTCCCTACCCAACAAGGATGCTCATATAATGTTTATAATCAATGAATTTCAAACCAAAGATGATCAGGCGAGTATAAAAGTAAAAAAAAAAAAAAACTCTAAATAGTTATTAGAAGTCTTCGGTCATTTATATTTATCTTTTATTCCAATTTTGTTCCGTTTGATTTTTATGGCTGTTGATGCAATTGTGAAGCACTTTGGAGAACCGTAGTTTTTATATGACCTATATAAATAACATAAAAGCATAAATTTGAAATCAATTTTTAATGAAATAGCAACATGGCGGCTTAAGGTATTTTAGTTTTAACACGTTCCATTTTATTTTATTTATTTTTTCATTTAATGTGGAATATAAAAAGATTTGTTTCTTGCAATAATTTTTGTTGGTCCAAGATAATCATTCTTAAGAAAAATACGCACTCATACCTATACTGATAATTGTTTGCTGAAAATGAAACCAAGTCAGTATAGGTTGGGTTTATTTTGGTTTGTTAAAGCTAAAATGATAATATTCACAATTTGCCCTACATATGCATTGGTAGTCCACCATTCTATTACTATTACTCAGAAATGAAATTTAAAAAAAAATGCTCTCAAAATATAAGTAATGACATTTTTGAAATCAGACAAAAAATAAAAATCCCACCATCAGATCTTACAAAGGCTTAAACTTCAGAGACGCATGTTTGACATTTGCAGCCTCTCTTTGGCGTGACCTTTTCAGAAGTTCGCCAAACATATCTAAGTGTCAATCTCACCCTTTGCCTCTGAAATTTTAATTTCTGTTCCTACTGACGAGCAGAATGTGGCTGCTCTGTGTTTTGAATCTGCTTTAAGGAGATTTTTTAAATATGTCTGAACAGACTTCACATGTCCTACACAGTCCTGTCAGCTTTTTGAGGGAAAATAATAATATTAATACATATATATATATTTTAAAAATCACAAAAAAATATGTTTAGAAAATAAAATCAGCTGCAGCGCTCAAAAAACCTCTCTCTTGCACCTTTATGTGCTCCACTCATAAAAACGCAATAAATAATAAAATAAAAGTAGAAGCATGATTAGGATATTTCTGTGCAACACTAAGTGTACTGAACTGCACACTGCATGGTTTTAATGCAACTGTTTCAGTGCAAAAAAAAAAGGGTGTATAAAATCTTGAGCCACAGCGCCACTGTGTGGTGAAAGAAGGAACCTTAAATTCAGAGCTTCTCTCTTGCAGAGCGTTGTTTAAAAAAAAAAAAAAAACATCAAACGTCTGGCACATAAAGGCGACTAAAATAACCCATTATTTCCTAACAATAGGCTGCTCACAAGCTATGTGAGCGAGCGAGTTTTGTTTACACTTTTCTAGATACAAATCGCAAGATGTTTCACAAAGGTTAAAAAAGACATATATATAGGTAATACACTAATTTACAGAGGTTAAAGCTGTGAAAAAGGCATGACAGCAAATAATCCCAATCATAATCGCAACCTGTGGCTCTCACACCAAGGTAGGAGCTGCTCTTCCTCTGCAGGGGAAGTCCAGGGTGTGGCTGCTCGATGGCAGCGATCGAGTCGGCTTTTAAATCAAATGTGAAATTATCTTAATCGTCTCCAGTTCGACAAGCTTGGAGTCCAAGATATAATGAGGTGCTTGAGCTGCGAAAGTTCACACCAACACTCTCAAATTATTTCCAGCGAACCAGCCGATTAAACAGGACGGATGGCTTCTTCTTTTTAATTCCAGTTGAGACTGTTACTGCTGCGTTTTTCCCCTACCTGAGGCAGATCATGAGCTTTTACATATTTTTAAAAAGTAAAACCTAAGCTAATTCACTCTCTGACCTTAGACTTGTTGAATTTGAAATGATTACGAAACGCAAAATGCAACATTTGAGCTGGATGTTTTGGCAGATTTGACACAACTGGCGTTTCCAAAGTCTCTCTCAGAAAGTCCTTTTGTTTCGTGTTTATTATGCCTCGCAATCTGCTGAAATGTCCCGACGCACAACGGCGGGGGTGTGGGGGTGGAATCCACTAATATTACACCATTGTTCAACTTCGGAAGGTATTTAAAAACCTGTTTCAACAGCTATGAACTGCAACGAGAAAGTGGATTTGCAAGACAAGTGTGATGTTGTGAATCACAGCTCTTTAGTCCGCCGACCTACAACGAATGGAGACCTCACATCATCCTCCATTTTCCATCCAACTTGAGAAATACGTTGATCAGCAGAATTTAAAGCAATGAATGTATTGGGGATGTAATTATTAGTTATTAAATTATTTACTCTGAAGGTAAAAAATTAAACTGATTCAAGGGAACGATTAGCGATGTGCCAACATATGTCAAAGTAGGAAACTGATTTAGTGTTCTCACTTCAGCACAGGGTCCTGGACCCTGTCAGCCACACAGTTTCCCTATTCGAATCACCGTCAGACTTTACAAAACGGAGCAGAAAGACTTTTAATGAGGACAAAAGAGAAGACGTTACACCTGTTCTGGCCTCCTTGCACCAGCTCCCTGTGTATTATGGGATACAGCTTAAAATATTAGTCCTGACGGTCGAGACACTTCATTGCCAAGCTGCTAAATATATTCAGGATTCCTTGGAGCCTTAAACTTGAAGCTACAGAGGTTTCGATGCCTGTTCTGGTGCTGTAATTCAAACCTTCTCCATTTTGCATTTCTGCAGTTTGGGACAGTTTCCGGGTTTCATACCTGCTTTAGCGAGCTCCGATGGAAACCCTTTATGGTTTACTGAAAGGAAACGTGGTTCTCTGACAATAACACATAACCCACAAAATTAAGATCAATTATTTATTAAATTTGGTAAGGTTTAATAATAAGTGTCATCTTGTAAAAACTGGGGTTCAGAAGCCCTACAAATGGAGTGAAGGTGGCATGTATTGTGATGACCTGCTGAAGTGTCTGAAAGAGGAGGACATTCTTAAAGAGACAGAGGCCCAAGTTCAAGGAATTATATTGTAAAGTCATGTTTGATATACTTAGCTTTTATATAACAACTGTTCATAGTTTGATTGTGCTATAAAACGGCGCTATGGGTCTGGAAAATACAAAGTACTGCCCCTTTAACAGAAAAAAAAAACAGATACAAAGGCAACGAGTGGATGATTGCTAAAAAATGTTGAATCAGTGTTTTGTATCGGTCAACTTAACAGCTCGTCATATCAGACTTAATGGAGACAGAAGTGTCTTATGCTGATAAAAAAATAAAAAAATCATGGCTCAGGGCGACACGCTCCGTTAGCACGACACATCTTATCTTCTTCTTTTGTGTTACTCCAGAAACTTACATCACAAGTTTATTTCACCGTTTCATGGAACGATGAAACAAAACAAAAAAAAGATGGGTTCATCCTGTTCTTTTCTCTTTTCAATATCAAGTAGGGTCATCTGCTTTGTTTTGCATTCCATAAAACCTGCCGTGTTTCTCGGTGGGTTGTGAGTGCGCGTTTCTTTATTTCACACTGGTACAAAATGGCCCTGGATGGGAATTTTCAGTTTTGCATGCTCTGATACAATGATACAATCACTCCGATTAACATCTGCAGTCTGGAATCCTGCTGGGGGGGGTTTTGCAGTCGTTGAACTCAATTTTTTTTATTTTTGTACTTAATTTTGTAGGTCAAGGTTTGGAATTAAACTCAGGTGTTTAGTAAAATATGTCAAAACACAATCCAAGCATTATAAATCAAAAATATATACCATCCATGGTTGTGCTATGTTAATCTAGCACAGGAGTATTTACAGACGCCATGTGGGAACTATGTTGGGGTTGTCCATCTTTTATGTCCAATTACTGTATTTATTCAGATATGCAAAGTGTCCAAATAACACATTCCTAATCAGTTTTATTTATAGTTGATGATACAGCAATGTTCCAACAAGTTGTTTAAACTTTAAGGGTTTTTATTTCTCCACCACTCACCTCTTATGACGCTTTGCACATTTTTAGCTAAAGTTCTGATTTCTGATGTCTTTTTGTGAAACTTTGAAATTCTGGTCCCTTTTTAGGAATTTAGAAGAACAGAAGTCAAAGCAAAGAGGAGCTACATGGAAGAGAGTCATTATCAGTCCAGTCAGGCTTCACAATCTATAGAGATTGTGTAATTTAGGTTAAAAAAAAAATCTGATTATTCAAATTTTTTGTTTGACTGGGTGAAAGTCAGACAATTCCACTGACTCACTTTCTCAGTGCAATTATCAGTTTTTATTGAAAATAATAATAAATTGCCCTTGGTTTAGAATGTTTTAGAAGAAAATAACATATAAAGAAAACTAGAAAATAAACTATTTCAGAAGCGTTACTTTCAGGCCACTTATTTTTTCCCAAGTAATAAATACCGATTCAGTAGCAAACATTGATTTGAAATTTCTTCCAAGGGCGTTGGGAAACTCAGCCGGTAGATCAGGCTGCAGTCATTGGCTTTGTTGTCCTGGGTTTTGTTCCCAGGCTTGAGCCGTTTGTTCTCTCACCAACCTCTTTCCTGTCAAGTTATTGTTCAATAAAGGCCACTAGTGCCAAAAATGTAATTAAAAAAAACATCTTGGTTCATATTTGCTTTAGGTTTAGAAACTGCACACAAAAAAAGCAACAAAATCAACCCCTAAGAGATCTCTTTAAGGTACAGATGTAACAACCTCACAATCACAGCGTACTTAACACTTCTGAGTCCTGAACTAATAAAAACTCCTGAAACCGGTTCTGAATGACACAGCCTAAGGCATATAGTATCATTTTAATCACAAATGACTGACAATTTCTTCATAGCATACCAAGCAGTTTTGCCGTTGCTGAACAGCCTTTATGTTTGTCTGCCATTTGGAACGGTGTAAAATAAACACACAGTCACATAATGTCCTGGTCTTTAACTGTGTTTTTAATGTGACAAGAATTAAACTGCGTTAGGTCAAAACTATGAAAAAGGTGCTTCATAAATGTGGTTTTAAAAAGGGGGTCTGAGGAGGTGAATGCAACTGCAAAATAGTCAAACAAAAGAGGCCATCATTACATTTTCTTTCCACTGAAAAGCTTGTGTAATTTAATTCAATTTAATCTTCGTCTATCTGGAATGTGCTTCACAAGTCTCGGCTCTGTTTTCCAAATCCCTATTCACTCTCGAATGTTTGCATGTCTGAATTGTAGCCAGCTGTTTTAACACGTTTTCTTTGACACAATGGGAAGACTGGTCGGTGCTGGATGGGAAGAAGATGAGAGAAACGCCACACCAGACGGAGCCACGTCCAAAAGAACGGGATAAACGGCACGCACCTGGAGACGGGTGGAATACGGTTCTGATTAAGAAGCTTCACTCTCTGCAGGGATGTGGATTCATTCCGCAAATGAAAAGTAATCAAAAGACTCTTTGAAAGTGCGCAGATGTGACCGAGGTGCCTAAATCATTGAGACAAATACCTGGCGGGCCTCTCGAAATTGACGGAAACGTTGGTTATGATGCAGAAACTAAGAGCCGAGATTATCCGCGGTTCATCTCGGATAATCAAATGAGACCTGCATTTACGTTAGCCTTGTGTTTTACCAGTGTAGTCATATGATGTAGCGCACTTGTCAGACTTAAAGTGCCATAAAATACCTTTAAAGCAATTATGCCTGAATGCATTTTTAAGATTTCAGATTAGCAGATGCCACTCTTTGACTCTACGGAGTCCTTTAGAGGGAGCTAAAGTTGTTTTCCTTGAACAGCTCACGCAAACCTTCATGTCAACCACCCGTCTTGGGTTACACCTTCATCTTCCTCAGTGAGTTTAATAGACAAACTCTCACTCTGCACCATCTTTTCATAATTTGACCTAAGGGGAAATTTAGCACCTTTGCAGGCATACGTGTTTCTGTCACACATAGGAACACGTGTGTGACAGAAACACACACACACACGTGCAGCTATGTAAAAGCTGCATTCCTCTGCCCATTTGTTGCAACCAGGAAGGTATTAAGGAAATGTATTTTCCACTTTGTCGTCATCATCATCTGTGAACGACTAGGCAGTAGGTCGGGGAAGACGTCACAATTTAGTCCCCTAAAATACTTATTAAAGTGAAAAGTGGACATTTCACAAGATTATATTTTCTTAAACATAAGCCTCTAATTTCTGTTTTGCGTAATTACCACCAGCCAGCTGGAACGTGAGTCCAGATTTCTGGAACAAACCACTTGTATTTGGTAATAACGTTTTCACTCCAATCCCACGTTTTGTCGATAATCATGGCTTAGTATATCAGAAGACATAATGTCATAGTAAATTAAATATCCCACATCACCTTTTGTCTGCAAGAAACACATTTTAATTACCACGTAGGTCAGGGTGCCACTGATTTTTTTACTACCTGTTGTTAAGCAACAACAGGCTTGGTTGGCCGTGAATCATAGCCAATGAATAACTAATAATGAATAAGTACTTCAGGTACCATTACAGTACAATTGATACCAATATTAACCGTCCTGTAAGTGTGTTACGTCCATTTGTTGCAAGAATAGAAAAAGCTGTGATGACGGCAGCACAAACAGTGCGAAGCACGTTACAGCGCAAAGGTACGATTGGTGAGTCTTTACCAGTCATTAACTTTACAAAACCACTTTTTAAAACTCTGACTCACTAGCCTGTTTGCACTCAAACCATTCAGCACTACAAAATGAAGCAAACAATGTTCAAGTTGTTTCATCTCAAACCAACTTTCTCTGTCCAAACACAACTCCTTACTTGAGCCATTCTTGGGAACATGAGGATGTCCAATGGGTAAGTCCGATAAACAAAGAGCTACTTTCTGTTTTGTTAACTTTGGGCAGGCAAATGCAACCTTCTCTCGGGACAAGTAAACTATTTGTTGATGTAATCAGGGACAATATTTTCTCTTGGGAAATCTATAGTTCTTTAACATTCTTTTCTAGGATACAGTTACTGGATACACAAACAGCAGATTAATTCATTTTGGAGCCAAGGCTTCTTCAAATCCAACTGGTGTGCTAAACCAGCTGGTTTTCTGAAAAATAGCAGGTTAGAAATAATGAAGCAGTTATGTAAAGCGGTCTCCACTATGCATACAGGTTTAGATGAATTTAAATTTACCAGCGAGATTGACCAGAGAGACTAGCATTGGTATGCGTTTGTGGCGTGTATAACTGGTAAATCATCTCACTCAACAACACCAGAGACAGGCTTTCTCTGTCTTTTGGTTTGGAACAAATAATAGATAGATAAGGAAGCAGAATGAAGCACTGTAGTGTTTATGCCAGCTGATGGAGTTAAGCAACTACCAGTTTGGGAGGAGCGAAGGGAGACACACCTAAAAGGTACAAATAACAAGAAATACACTGACAGTAAATGCCAATAAATTGAGAAAACAAAAAATGAGGAAACAGTGAAGGTAAGGCGCATGATAGTAAATCTCTACCCACATATTACTAATAATCTTATATAACAATATTTGCAGCCAAGCACGAACCTGTTCTACGACAAAAAAATATATATATTATGCCCTATGATTAGGACACATCTCACTGGACGCATCCTGGTAAAAGGACCTCAAAGTGTTTCAGTCATTCGCTCACACGCCGATAGTGGCAAGATGACGGAGCCGGGATCCAAACCGGTGACCCATCGATTGCGGGAAAAGTCACAAACCAGGCCCCAGAACAGACTATGTGACAAACACTCAGGGTAGAGTCCAAGAAGAAGACCGGATCTTTATTAAGGAAGGAAATCAAATGAAACAGATAATTCACAATTTAGAAAGGGAGTCCAAAAACAAGGCACAGGTCAAAAGTCAGAATATCAATAAGAAGGTTGGGATGCAGACAGAAGTCAAGACAAACTAGCCAAGAGGAAGGGAACTAGAAGGCGTGAATAACGAAACCACAGAACGGCCGATTTAGGAAGACGTCTCAGGGGACGAATGATGACCAAAGTAGAAGATAATAGACGGATATTTGGACTGGCGAATTGATGATGTTCCTGCAACAATAAGTCTGTGAAAATTCCCCAATTATTCTCACTTTAAGATCTTGACAGTCCCTGAGCCAAACGTGGCACCGTCTGTTTGTCAGTTCATCTGTTTTATAACTATTGGTCCCTAAAGGTTTTGTTCTTTCCATTGTAAACAAAGATAGGCAGAGTGGTGCATCAAGAGAAGACGGTCAAAATGGGAGACATACCAAGAGAAGTCATTTCAGGAATGCAGAAATGCAATCTAATCTGTCAGATTGCAAAAAGTAAAAAAAAAAAAAAAGGAGGTCGTCTTTTAGAACTGATCATCCCTGTTAAGTGTGCAAGCACTTAATCATTAGTCAACTAAGCAGAGTATAATGATGACACAAACAATATTAGCTGTAAAATTATTGTTCAATGTAATTGTAAATTCTTTTTTGAAGTTCCTGTAAAATGAACCTGACTAATTTTGAGTGGGGGCACAATGTGACCTGAGACGGTTGAAAGTCTGGAATAGTTAAAGGGACACACCTCAAAAGTTGAGGCCTTCCTCCTGCTGCAGTTATTTCAGTACAGACTGCAAGACAGCAGAAATGAGAAGTTGAGTTGCACAATAATAATAATATGATCCCATGTGTGGTAGAAAATCCACAAGAACAACTGTAAACTTTAGAGAAGAGCAGATGGAGCAACGGCGATGGAAACTGCAGATTGCACTTAGCAAAAAGTATGTTTTGCTGACATCAGATGCTCTCGCTGCTGTCAGTGGAAACGCGTTAGCGACATAAAATCACAGTCTGTTCACCACGACTGTCACAACTTTGCCAGTTTGTGTTAATCGCTGGGTTCATTTCCAAACCATGCATTTCAATAAAAAGTTTAAATCAGGTTTATGATGCACTAATAAAACAACGACTTAACACCAGAATGACATTTCCAAGTCTGAGGAGTTTAGCAAGAACGAAACTTTTCTCCACTGTGGGAGAAAAGAGCACCAAGGAGGACAAAACAGAACAAAGGTCAATATTTTTAAAAATGCAACATTATTTTAACTCATCCCAGAAAGTAGAACGTGTAGAGTATAAAGATTATTCACATTTTAATTTGACAATAGTGGCATGTAGCTCATCAAAACCCCCAACATTCAAGTTCTCTGTAATAAAATAGGGGGGCAGGGAAAAAGATATTTTAAAGTAAACTGATTACCTCATAAGGTCTCATAAGACTCCTAATAACCTAACTTTCATAACCAGGTGTGTTAACAGAAAGACAGCAGCCCTCAAGGACTAGAGCTTGACAGCTGTGATTCAGAGACTCAGGAAACCCTTGCAGGGGTTTTGACTTATTTAGCTAATTAGGGCATGCCGCCGCAAGTTTCACTTTTTCACAATAATGTTCTAATTCTCCAAGACATCGACTTTTGGGGTTTTTCATTATCTGCAATCATTAAGCTAACAAGAAATAAACATTTGACATATGTAGCTTCATGTGTAAAAGTCCATATAATGTATGAATCTCATTTTCTGGACTGAAGGTCACAAAGACATTTGCACTTCTCCATGACTTTCAGATTTTTTTTGTTTGGAGGTCCTGAAAGAGTTTCGAAGCAATCAGATATTTGTATGATGCAAAGTTATGTTTCTTTTAAGTTGTTTTTGATATCGACAGAATTTTTTATGACGACTTAAGCTAACATATTTGCTTGATTGCGGTATAAAATGGTGCCATGTGACTGGAAAATACATAATACCCCCCATTTGAAATCCCTTTGCAAGCTTTATCCTAGATTTTTATGAAACAGCAAGAATAAAAATGGATCTTGGACGATGAATTCCAGCTTTCTAAACTAGACTTGAACAATTTAGGTCAAGCGAAAGGGGGGAGAAACTCCTGTTGACAAATGTTTTAAAAAAGAATCTGTCTTCTTTTGAATTTCTAAGGGGACCGTGTCAAAACGTCAGGCTGTAGCCTACTTCGATGCGTCCTCCTGGGCGTGTGCATCTTTTCTGTAGCTTAAGATAACATCGTTACAATATAGTCAGCAAAGAATACATTGCATTCATGTGTTCCAGTTTCATTGTGCCCTTCATTTGTCACCCAGATGCTTTGCTGTGACAAGACAACATTTTTTGTCACGGTTGACGTAGCGTGACCGACGTGTTGGCTGTGATTTATTGATATACAAACATCACATTTTCTAAGGTAGACTTACATTCACCCTGGCATGTGTAAACATCAACGCGGAATGCCGTATTTTAACAGAGCGCCATTGTGTCTCATTCTGCCACACAAAGAAGATGCATATTTTTAAAATTTCCCTGTCGATACTGTGTTTGTTGTTTGATTGCAATAGGCTTAAGCCATGGATATCTGCAAGCGGTCCCCTTTCCAGTCTAACAGAGTGAGTTGTGCCAACAGCCCGTTTAAATAGGTACCATTGTATAGAACCGTCCTGTTGAAATGGTGCGAGGAATGTCCAACCTTTAACTCGGCATTAACTCAGTTCCTTTCCAAATAGAGATGAAGACTTTTTAAAAAAAATGAAAAAAAGAATGAGAAAATATAGTATAATATTTCATCTTCACATCTTTGTTTTCACACTTAGGACTTCCCTGTGCTATCGTTGGTAGTGATTAGGCACCTAGGTAGGTAGTTGGCATGTTTAAAAAAAAAAAAAAAAGTTTGAAAAAGTTGAGATTTCAAAACCACAATACTTCTCTTACATAATTTTTCCAGTTTAAAGTCCTTTTACCTTTACTGTGACAGGCTGTGCAGCCGAGACTGGGGGTTTGTTTCCGCTTTATACAGTTTGGAGTAACAAGCCGAGCCGGTGTTTGGACCAGATTAAACACTAAGCCTGCCAATAAATAACAAACGGGACCTGGGAATGTATTTTCAAAACTTCAGTTGCTTAAAAATATGGCCATGCTAAGACAAAAGAGCATTAAGAAACTGAAATTATAAAACTGAAGTCTCAAAATTACGGGAATAAAGTCACAGCACTACAAGAATGAAGTTGTATATGAATAAAGTATAAAAAAATCTTTTTAAATAATACAAAAATAAAGTCATAACATTTTGACAAAGTCGAAATAATATAATAAAATAATATTTTTTGAATAAAGTCAATATAACAAGAACAAAGTATTACCAGAATAAAGTTGTAATATTACCAGAGTAAAGTATGTTTATATTGTAACTACTTGAAAATTGCTGCAAAATTCAGCAGCAGCAATGCATGGAATAGCCTATATGACTTTTTTTTTTTGCTTAAATTATTTTGTAAATGTTGATGTAGTGCAATTGTAGCATTTTCACTTAAAGTTACCATCCGCTGACACCAGCTGGGGCCTCGACGGAGCAAAAACATGTTTTAAAAGCATTTCATCAAATCTTTCTTCTGCATGCAGCTATCAAGTGTTCTTTCCCCCCCCCCCCCAGTAAATTTGTGTATTTTGATTCTGATCCATTAGTCCATCCACTTTTACTCTGTTTACTTCAACTTGGGGTGCAGTTCGTGTTGTCGGCTGAATATTTATTCTGTTGCTGCCAGACAAAAGAAGCAGTAGCTTTACTGTAACACCCGCTGAAACCAATCAGAAGATCTCTGGTAGGGTTTAAGACTGAGCTACTTACTCCAGTTCTTCAGAAGTCTCATAAATAAATTCAGAGGTGAACATGTCGCCAAAATTCAGTGAGACGTGAACTTCCTCTATTTGGCATGGCCGACAGGCTCCAAACATAAAACCGATAGATTTTCTTCAGATCTCTGAGAAACATCCTCCCCCCCATGGTGTCTAGTTTATCCACAGATATCACCGATGTTACAGCAGACAAATTGCATAATACACATTTAGAACAAAAACAAAACACTAATTACCAAAGAATACTTTCATAATGCTGATTTGACAGAGAAGCTTTAGAGGATTAAAGCAAACAGATTTGACTCATCCAGTTTTCTATATTTGCATCGTCGCAGGTTCGGCTCGGTGGAGCAGCGGTGTTTTGACAGGGACGGCGCCCCACCCTTCAGATTCCTATGACAGCCTGAGAACCACACGCAGACAGACAGATGCCACGGTGACGGACAAAAGCAAGAGTTTATTCTGAGGAGACTAAACAGAACGTCATTCAACACCAATTGAACTCCCTGATGGAGGCCTTCTGGACATCTGTGGAGATTTTCAACACCAACCTTGAATTTACCGTTTTCGGTTCTCTGGTTCCCATTAAGCCGGGCTGCTGGTTGTTTTTAAAAGTGAAAAACTTTGTGACATTTGGAAAGTTTTCAGAAAAGTTAATGGGAGCTTGACTGGCTTCACTCAAAGACTAAGAATGTTATTGTCATAGGGGATTAAATATGCAGTTATATTAAATAAATTAGAATACGTGTCCATATATCAGTCAAAAGGTTTCTTTTGAAAACTATCTTTAAAAAGATATTAACCATGCTTTTCTGTATTAAATCTTTGTTTGTTTTTTAATTAGGCTGATGTTAGATTTTAATTTTGAAATATCATGTTTTTGTTACCTGTAAGTGAAAAATTAGCATAACAGTAAAAGGTTTTCAAACATCCACCTGTGTAAAATTATCCTATATAACGTCTGGCATTCTGTAATAAAATTTCTGAAATAAACGTTAAGCTTTTTGAAGCAAAATTCTCAGTTATAGAACGGGCTGTAAATGCACCGTACACTTATCAGATTTTGATATTCCATTATTTTCCATCCGCATCACATTTCTGTACTAATTAATTTGTGTCGATTTGTGAAATAATCAAAATACATTATGAAAATGTTTCTTTCTTTTTTTTTTTTTTTACAATTATTTACTGTGACAACATAGTTATTTAGTTGTAAGGAACATTTTATTGATCTATTATTCTGAAACATTGACTATAAATACATATTGCATACATGGTAGACTAAATCCTGACCTTAATTATTTTCTAAATGACAAATATGTTCTCTTTTTCTGCTTTGTATGGAATTTAAAGAAATACACAAAACCTAAACTACATGCTGTAAAAACACTATTTGATTGTTCCAGTTGTGACAAAGTAAACAGCACAAACTCCTGGGAGATATGTAAAAAAAAAAAAACCTCCAGAAATATTTTTGCCAATGTCATACTTCCTCCTTCCTTATTGATAATCATCAACATTTTTCATCAGCTGGAAAGGTCAGATATTTTGAGAGCTTATTTTAGTTTGACTTAATTTTTTTTTCCACTTTGGTCACATGTGTTGCTCCCAATAGCGTGAAATCTTAACCCAAACTTCTTTGGCAGAAATTCTACATACAGCTGCAGTACATGAACCACTTCTTTTAGACACACAACAGCTACTACTATGTTGGTCCCTGCTTTGCTCTTTAAAGATCTTTAATTATTCAACAATATGTCAGAAACATTCGGCGGTTTTGGTCCAAACGAACGTGATGCCATCACACAGTTGTTGCAGAACTGTTCGCTGCACCAGCACCAGCTGCGTTTCCATTACAAATGTGCAGCGAAACGTTTGACGGTATTCTGCTGACGTTCAAAAAACACAATCTCGCAATTGCAATGTTTCCGCTAAATAAGAAACACAATTAAAATCACACGTGAATACGGTTGTTCATAAGTCGCTAAAGAAAACCATGCAGTGCCATCATCCTCCTGCCACTTCCTGTCGCCTTCGTCTTTCCCGAAGACGGCGTTTGTTGATCATCTGACTCATGACGTAAAAAGCGCTCCCGTTGCAATTTTGAGAAATATGCTAACGTCAATTCCAATCTACGCAGTTCCAATCTCCCATCTCACTGCATCGCAAATGGTCTTGCTTGGATTGAGGTCTGATGACACGGGCAAAGTCATGCTTAAGAAACCAATTTGAGATTATTAGAGCTTCTTGTGATTTGGTTTGACATAGTTCTTTATCAGGTGTTACTTTAGTGTGCAATAAAAATACCCTCCACACCATTAGAGTCCATTACCAGCCAAAACGTTTACTACCAGCCAGCATGCACACATGATTTCTTGGAGGAGGTTTTGACCTGCTATCTGAACATGATATCAAATCTCAGTGTTTCAGGCAATGTTTTTCCAATCTGTCATCGCCCAGCTTTAATGAGTCTATAAAATCGGGGGCCTTCATTTCCTGTTTCCTGGTGGGGTCTTCTGCTGCTGTAGCCCATCTGCTTCCAAGCTCAACTTCTTGTGCGTTCAGAGATAATCTTCTGCATGGTTACAGTAGGTAGGTATTTGAGCAGGAAGAAACGCCATGAACCCCGTAAACAAGTTCTGATGCAGCAGATTGTGAATCAATTTCAGCACACTAATTCAACACGAAGAACGTGTTGTGGTGCAAAATTAACTCAAGCGACGGACATGTCAGTAGATTTGCACAATATGTTTCAACATCTTCGCACATTTAAAAAATTGTGTTTCTGAGAAATGCAAAACATTGATTTGATGTCCTGATAAGACCATTTTTGATGTTATTTCCTTTGCAGGACTGCTTTCCTGTTAAAGACCAAACACACTGGAATGTCTGTGAAAGGTTATGCAATACGTCATATGTGTTTAAATAAAAAATAATAATAGTAATTACAGATATAGACATGTCGGAATAGAGAATATGGTGGGAGCAATTTTTTCCACCGTTCCCGAGTCACAATTAATCCTATGATGTTTTGTTTTCTTTTCTGGTCACATAACTCAGGAACGAGTCGAACTGGTCGGACAATAAGAATCTGAGCAGGAAGTTGTTAAAGTAAACACCTCCTTTCTGCTACTTTATCACTTTGTCAAAAAAAGACTCAAGGGACAAATGCGCGACTGACGTGACGGACCCTTAATAAGCTGCTGCCCTGATCCAAGTTGTCTTGTAAACTTCCTGCAGGGACCATTAACCCACACAGGCTTCTCGGCGTGTTTTCTGACCGCCTTTCCAAATTTATCGTCTGCTGGAGAACAAAAGGTGAGAGATACTTTGGTTAAAATCCAGACGTAATTATCTCATGATACTTAATCTTGACTTTTTCTTTTCTTTTTTTTTTTAATCATGTTGGTCGATTTTTCTGGTCACCGTTCATCTTTGTTATTGTGTGATTTCATTTGGATACCATAAAAAAACTCCTTTTGATTTTTTTTTTTTTTACACCACATAAATTACGGATGAAAATGGGACAGAGTAATCTGTGCTATAATTGACATGCAATGAAACAGACTTCACTAAGTGGATAAAAGACTCATTGAAAGCATGCTGTTCTTATGCTGATGCTATGAGTCGCTACCGATGTTGAGATTAGTCAAAGTTTCAGTATCAGTCGACAAGATGCGGCCGAGTTGCATCGATTCATAGAGGTGTTGCAGTAAAGCTCCCGATACATTTCAGAACAGTTAATTGGGATAACACCTTGAAGTAAAATGGGAGAAAATAAATAAAAATTTCTTAAATTTGCTCTCCTAAAAATTCTTGTTTGTTATTGTTTTCAGGTTGCAGGTGAAAATGGCACAGGTGGAAGTCCAAGACAAACTGATGGAGGAGATCACGGAGGAGCAGTTCCTGAAAAACCTTTACCTTTTCATGAAGAAGAGAGACACCCCGATAGAGAGGATCCCCAATCTGGGCTTCAAGCAAAGTAATTATCTGCGTAAAGGCGTTGAGACGAATGTCAATATGCCCTCACTTTGTGTTTAAAAAAATATCTATATATTTACATGCCGTTGTAACATCATTACTTAATTCATGTGCATCGCATTCCAGCTGCGTTTGTCAAATGTTGAATGAGTAAAAATGATAGGAAACATTCTACACATCAAGATGTGAGATTTGGTGTTGAAATAGTTATTAGAGGAATTTAGATTATATGTTTTATATTGCTAAATTGTTTAGCTAAAAACATTTGCATACCTCTATGAATTAAAAAATATTTTCAGAAAAATAATCCTACTGATCCTTTTATGTGGTGTATATTTTTTTCTCCCTGTGAATACTTTGTATGATCTCAAAATCAAGAAAGAGGGGCAAAAATTGTCTAAGGCAACCAAATATGAAAAAAGAACCGAATTGCAACAAATGGCAAATACACTGATTTTACTTTTGAGAAATAATTTTATTAACATATATTCATGTTTTTGTTTGTTTTTGCTTTCCAGTTGATTTATTTTTGATGTTCAAGACTGTCAATGACTTGGGTGGCTACCATCAGGTAATTCTTTTTTCTATATCATACATGGTATAATCATTATTTTTTATAACAGTAGATTAAATGATCTTTGAGGTTGAGCTATGTTTATTTATGGGTATTGCTGAATTTTATAACCAAAAACTAGCCTATATATATATATTTTTTTTTTTTTTTTTTCAATTTTGCCTTACAGCATCTTTTAAAGTGAAATTTATGAAGACACATTTATTATAGATGTCTGAATGGAAAGCGACTGAATTTTCTTAGTTATTTGCAGTGGTTGATATTAATTGTGCACTAAACTCTTACTTCTTTCTTTAGTAAAACTGTTATGGTGCGTCTCTGTGTTTATAATACCGTTTCCAGACAAACAAACATGAACTAATCTCTCCTCTACACTCCAGGTGACATCCCATCAGCTGTGGAAACGGGTTTACAACACGCTGGGAGGAAACCCCCGAAGCACAAGTGCAGCCACCTGCACACGCAGACACTATGAAAAGTGAGTGCGGTTATCTGGGAGAGCAGTCCGACCGGGTGGTTTTATCGCACTGGAAGCTTTCGTCTGACTCGGTCCCCATTTGTTTAGGCTGCTTCTGCCTTACGAGTGTCAGCTGAAAGGCATATTGATGAGCTCCATGCTGCAACATCAGTCGAGGCCCTACCGCGACCCCAAAGACAATGTAGGCCAGAGGCCGTCCAAACGTGGACTGTTAATGCCGTCACCGGTTGGTTTCATTTCAAACTCATTTTGAGCTGTATTTTATAAGCTAATGATGTGAGTCAAGTCATTTTAATGCAAGGAATAATTCACTGAACTATTTAGGAAGGCTTACTTTTTAATTTACAGACAAGATAAATGAGTCTCACTGAGATAATCTCTGATTTCCCCTCAGGTAAACCACTGCTTCCAATCGGACCCACATGGGAATATCTACTCTTTACCTTTCCATTATTACCCAACTGGGTGGCCAGCTCACCCACTTCTGCCACATTTTGTGTCTATTCCACCCGCTGTAATACCACCACATATCCCCCCCGCCCCCAAAGTCCCATGTCTCCCCTCCCACCCGACTCATCAGGACCCGGTGAACATGGTTAAAGAGCCTCTAGATCACCTGCGTAAGCTGGCGAAGGAGTACAAGCACTCAACTGGATTGTCAGCCTCTGAACCCCTGAACTTGAGCACGAAAGCTCCAGCTCGAGAGCCCGACACCGACACTGACCCTCCCTCGTCGTTCGGCCCACCCTCGTCCAGCAAGACCCCAAAGTTTCTGAACAAGCCCTCCACGCTCTACACCCCTCTTAGCGCAGGCATAGTAAGAAGCGACGGAAGCGAGACGCAGGAGTCCGTCGAAAGTGTCCCGACCCTCTCTGAGTCCGAGAACAAAGGGAGCAGTGACACCGAAGTCCAAGCCCGGACACCCTCAGACAGCCCCATATTCATTTCTGCTCTGACGCCAGAGCCAAAGAAAGACGTCCTCGAGACGACACCGAAACCCGGCTCTCTGAAAGCAGACTCTCCAGTCCAGCCGCCAGAGGACAGAGAGGCCAGGACGGAAGCGGAGGGTTTCAATCTCAGTCACGTTCTTCATAGGATACCCAAAGACGACGAAGGCAAGATGGAAATCGAGGTACCGCTGTCCGTGGTTCGTAACTGGCTCAGGTTTTACGGTTCTCCGGCAAAGCTGCCGGAAGCGAAAGGGCTTCCCGTCCCAGATTACGACGTCTCCGTGGGGAAAAAACGTGTGTCGGATGTGGACGTTCTCCCAACAGACTACGAAACACCTCTTAGTCCTCAACGCCAGAGCTCAGCTGAAGACCTGAGGCTAAGGAACAAACCAGGACTCAAGCCAAACGCTCAGGCAGATCACCACAAGGAGAGCCACCTCACCAGCTGCAAGACTTCCGGTGGTCTTCTGAGAAAAGTCGGAGGTGGCCGGAACGTCTGGCCACTCGACCAGCAAGATATCAATAAGCCATACAAGCTGAACTCAACAGATGTCTGGGATGCCTGTTCCAAAGAGACGACGGCTCCCAGCAGTCCGGTGAAACCCGAATGCAGTCCCCCGAAACGGTCTACCAAATTCAACATGGAAGACCTGCTGCAAAGAGGAAGGCAGAGGTTGGAAGTGGAGCCTTCAGCCGTGCTGATGCTGAACTCCAGCCCCGCGTCCGTGTTTCCTCTGACCACCGACGAGATGATGAAGCTGCAGAACATCATCTCAAGTTCATCGTGACGATCAGGGACGGACCCCCAACACCACATTTAACCTGCCTCCCATTATTAACTCAACTCAAAGCGTGTTATTAGCGTCGTTGCGCATCCCGATGACGTCTATGCGCCATTAACGAAGAACAGCAGGACGGCAAAGTCAGCATTTTGAATGGATACATTGCAATCAAAGTAATCTGCAGGATTTTCAGTATTAATGGCACAAACATGAGGGAAAACACATATGCATAAACATTCTCTTACTCTTTTTTTCCATTTACAATCTGAAGAGTGATTAGTTTCATTTGTCAAGATCTCTGAATAAAATAAACTGCAGGGGAAATCATTCTTAATATACTTCATTAACCCAGTGTCATAACAAATATCAGAAGATGGAGATTAAAGTCATGCATATTCAAAAGTAAAAGATTTTCACTGTCTTTTATTCTGCCTAAAATTAAGAGATTATTCTTTTTTTTTTTTTTACATTTGGAAATTGCTGTAAATACGTAAATTAATTTTGTCTATTTTTTTAAACTAAACTTTTTTATTTTTCCCTAATATTATTTTTTTTTTATTAAACTTTCTATGTCTTTCTGTTGAAATGTCTGAAATAAAAAAATGAATGTAATTCAACAGTGAGGAAATTAAAGGCACAATGTAGCAGAATGTGATTTGAAGAAAAATGTCTTCATTGACATTAAATTATCCTGCAAATATACATGGCTTGTACATAAATTTGATTGTGAAAATTTAATAAATTCCATTAAAACTCTGATTGGCTTGCTCGTCGAATGAAGAACCTGTTGCAAATTTTTTTATTTTCCATTTGTCTCTTTTGATTTGCTTTGCATATTTGTCGGACGGCTGTGTGAAGCGCGTGCCCACAGAAAGCAATAACAAAAACAGACGTAGCTGCATATTTTTCTGCCAGTGGTTGCCACATGATTGCTCAGGGGTAAATTTTTTATTTTTTTTTTTCTTTGGGAGGGGTTTCAGCTTGGGAAGTTGCTTTGATTCGTTTGCTGCGAGGAAGAGCTATGCATAGAAATCAACACTTAATTTAGCCACAGTGAGAGAAAAAAAGGTTTTTATGAAAGAAAGCAAATATCTGGATTAAGATCTTGGTGACTTATAGGAAAAATCAGATTGAGACGAAATCTTCAAACAACTTTTTATTTTGGAAGCATTACCAACAAAAGAATTAGTCTAAAAAGTTTAAATATAGGAAACAACATAATACAATATATACACCTTAAAGAATCTAATTCCTCCCATTCATTGGAAGCATTTCTGAACCTATATTTAATTTTATGAAACATTTAAAGAAGAAATTCCCCTGCATCAAGCAAGCTTTTTTATTCTTATTATTTCTGTTTATTGTCTGAACACTGGCACGACACGTTACGTTACTGTCTGGGCCTCGGATACAACCGTCTCATCCAGAAATACGCCAACAGATCTGCGGTGAGACAATAACATGCAGGCAGAGGCGACACGCCCTGGACTGGAACCGAACCGACGCTGAATATCGCGTGCATATCGTTTGCCGACGTGACAGACGTATTGTTTTTATCACACTCCATTACGATCCGCGCTTCAGGAATCTCTTTCAGGTGGATTGAGCTTTACAATTATTAGCGGCAGAATCGACGAGGAGAAAACTTTTACTGTGCAAGCTGTTAAACACTTCTCTTTAAGATTTGGTGACGTGTTCGGAAGGAACCTGATAGTCAGTGAGATAATGGCTGTGCACAGGTCACGACAGGCATCGTACTGTCACTTCAATTAAGTTGTTCCTTTGACCTCAGGTGTCATTTCTGTTGCATTAAATTTCACCGAGTTTCTTGATTTGAAACACGAGCTGTAAGCTTAAGAACACAAATGGTTCAAAGAAGATATGTTACATCAACAATCTATTAAACCCGATATCCTATATTGATATTACAGAATTAAGCATATTAGATGCTTAATTCCAGAGCTATAAAAGTAATCTGACTAGATGGTGTTTTTGATGCTTCACTCCCAAATTCTATTGTACATCAGTGCTGGAATGAGAGTTTTTCCTCATTTTTATATTTCATACATGCTACACAGCAAACACACTTCTTACCAAGTATTTTTGATCTAGTTTCTGAGTGCAAATGTTAGTACACTTGAATTAAGACAAAAAAAAAAAAAAGAAAACTAACAAGGAACTTTTCTGCAAGATGTAGGAGCTTGTTTTAAGTCAATTCCTGAATACTGATGAAAAGTGATGGATTATTTTTGTAGCGTCTTGTAGTGAAATAATCCACTTATGGAGCTAGTGCTTTTATCAATATTAAGGAATTTTCTACTTAAAACACGTTTCTATATCTTGCTGAAATGTTACTTGCAACTTAGTACAGTTGATTTAAAACAAAACTTAACATATTTGCACTACAATCTACAACAAAAATACTTAGGATTCCTTTTGCAGTGACATATGGGAAAATATGATAAACGTAAAAATCCACATATAAAATGTATAACCAGATGCCTCCATAAACGCTGTAATGCTTAAGAATGTCATTGCCAAGGAGTCACCAGAGAAGCGTGTCTTTATGGATAAAGGAAAAACCTTAAACAAAACCTTCACAACCTTATTATTGAAGATCATTTGTGCTAGAGTTTGGTAAAAACCAGACGCTCAACAGGTTTTATTTTAAACAAAGTCAAAGAGACTTGTGAAAACCCAGTGATCACTAGTAAAAGCGTCAGAGACACCTGGAATGAGGACGAACAGTTAACGAGAAGTAGTGCACCCAACTGTATTGGCCTCCACACACACACTCATTCAACACACATTAGCTATGTTGCAATTGACCATATAATTGCACAGTTTAACATTTTAAATATAAATCTTCGCAATGGAAACGCCAATTTTGAACAAAAAAAGAAAAATAGTCTTGCTTTTTGATAAATGCAACAGAAACACTTTTTCCACATCACACAAGTCACATGATCAATACCTGGATGCCACTGGCGCAAACTCAGCAATTGCAGTGGAAACACCACAATTGCGAAATTGTGTGGGTTTTTTTTATACATTAACGGAATATTGACAAAGTTTTGCGCACATTTGTAATGGAAACGCAGCTGCTGCTTAGACTAGATATGCACTTCGCATCACCCACGAAACATCGTTTCAACCCTGCAGTTTGGAAGCGGGAGCATTACAATGTGGGACTGTTTTCCAGCACTGGCAGACTTTGTGTGTTTGAAGAGAAGATGGATGTAGAAATTTACCGGGACTTTCTTGACCAGAGTTCGAAGGTGAAAAAACAGGATGGATTTTCCAGCAAGACAATCATCTGAAACTCAAAGGTCAGTCACCGAACACGACTCCATTAGGTAATCTATAGAGAGAACAGAGTCATAGAAGACTTAAAGAGAATGGCTCAAACTCACACCCAGTATGAGGTATTAAAAACATTTCAGTAAAAGTGTTTAATAATTAATCCCTGCATCATTCAACTTCACTGCACATAATTTGATCCGTGGAATTTTGTTTTGATTTCTTTTGGTGTGCGGATTAACAGGGCTGCTACCGAGATACGGTTTGAACTTTATTCACAGTTTTTATTAATTTTTTTTTCCATGCAGTTTGTTTGCATTCCGCAAGGTCACACACAGAATACAATATAAACAATGCATCAAAAAGCTTGGTAGCCAAACAGCTACTATGCAGCGCTTGCCAACGGGTGGGGTAAAGTCAACTTACGAGGAAAAAAATAAATAAATATTTGCCTTGTGAGTCAGCCCGAAAGCAGCCAGACTGTGCCTTTGGTTTCAGGATGAGTCCGAAAGCTGCAGGGTGACAGCTGACAGAACACTTTATTTGTAGCCAATTGTAAAATTTATTGCGACAGAAATAAATAAATCAGCAGGACGGTTTATATGCGCAACAAAAAAAGAAATTGACTGGATTTTGAGGCAACTTAGTTTATTTTATTTTCACAACACAATTGCTAACATATTTGTAGACGAGTGTACCATTTTCTGAAACTTAGCTAGTATTTTTTTGTGACTTTCTCTCTTTTTTTTCTTTTTAAATTTGCAAACCAACATTCAGTGAAGTCCTGGATTTGCGTACGTGTAGAGAAAACAACAGTAGGAGCCGAACAGTGCGCCTGGTGTCCTTACAAGAATTTGAACGAGCAGCATTCATCATATTCCTGTCCATTTCGACCAGGTTTGAAAACCACAGGCGAGGAGAATGGGAGCAATCGTCTGCCCGCCGCTGTATCTCTGTCAGGATGATTAATAGCTGGAAAAAAAGAAGAAGAAAAGAAAAATGGTCACTGAAGTTGAGCGCTAAACAATGAATTAGTGTCCTGAATTGACACTAAAGAGGCCTTGCTGAGGCCAACCTGATTTATTTCAGGCTTTTTAAATGTCCAATTCCTGTTCTGGCTGCTTAGCCAAACAGTGCAGTATGGTGGATTTGGCAGCTGTATGTTTGTGTTGCTAGTGGGGGATTTGCTGTACAATATAAGGGAGGAAAGGAAATATTTTTTGCGCATTTAATTTCACTCTGCAACTGGGTCATGCAGTAAGGAACACAAGCCACAGTAATTATACACACTTTTTTTTTTTTTTTTTATTGCCAGACTAAGTGTTTGACGGCAGCCGTTGCCACCAGTGTTGTTGGTGGCAACAACTACCTTGAATGGCCCGGTCGACTCGAGTAGCCTTGTTTTCTCCACAATAAATAGAATCTATACTCAAGACTCCTTTAACTTGAGGTTGTCTTCGTCTGATATTAACTTTTTTTTTTTTTTTTTATGACCTGAAATATGTCCACATATACGCCTTGTTGGTGTTGGTGAACGTGTGTTGACACAAAGGTGAAGGCGAGGACTTCTTCACAAACGAGTGACGGATGATACGGGACAGATGGAGGCCAAGATCATTATTTTATTTACAGATGTTCAACAGTTCCTGTGTAACTCGAAGGAGGAATGTGTAGACGCAGGAACTTTTTTTTGCCCTTGTGGTTTGCACACACCCCATATAACAATCCTGTCTTCTATTAAAAAAACAAAATAAAAAAAAAACAAATCACACCCCCCTGACAGTTGAAACTATTCAGACAGTGCTCTTGTGGGGATTTGTAAGAATGAGGATATGAAGCAGCTTTTTTTTTTTTTTACAGCATGAACCTGATGAATCACTCTGACCAGGATGTCAGCTTCTCCCCATCAGTTTAATGAAGCGTCTTGCTTTGTTTTAGCAGGAGATTTCTATCATCATCTGCTTATTCAGTGATAAGATCAGAATGCGACGCTGTCGTATTGTAACCTCACAAAATTAGAAATAGAATTTTTAGATTTAATATACCCCAATGCTTTGTTTAATTCCAACTTTGAAGCCATGTTGATTTTTTTTCCTTAAATTTATTTTATTTATAAAGCATTTTCAGCAGCAAGGCATTTCAGATCAGAGTTTGGTGACCAGATTATATCACATCTTGGAAATTGTTTCGCAAATACGGTATTTATTTTTTTGTAAGAGAGAAATTCAAAGCTACCACATAAAAAGCCAAACAAAACATAAAAATTTATTGTAATTTTTCTTTTTGTTTTGTTTCTTTTCTGACTGGCAGCATGACACTCAAAGTGTCAGGGCCAGGCCCAACAGATTTACTCTCACAAGAAGAGCATTAAAGCTTTTGCCAAGATATACAACTATTAGAAATGTAATGGACACACAAAAAAAAAAGGAAAAGAGGTTTAAAAGGGAATACAGACAACACAAGTCGCCCTTGTGCTCTCTCTGCCTCTTACTGTTTGCTTTAAACGTATTTTGCTGAAATGACTCACAGCAGAACGCACTCTGGTGGAAATGAGTGTATTCAAGGTGAAGCGAGGCCATTGTTGTAAAAGCCGAACTTTGTTGCCGTGTCCCATTGTCACCTCGCATATATCAAATATCAAACTTTGCGGTACAACCTGTCCTGTGTGACACCTTGTGACCAATCGCTGGATTTTTCTCAGTACATCTCGCAGTCGAACAACAGGCGTCTTTCTTTCCAGACTTAAACTTATGACTTTTGTTTGCTGGCTTGTGTAACAAGTTAAATTATAGGTTTGCTTTTTAAGACTTGGACTACATTGCTTTACAAAGTGCCATTGTGTTTCCGCTCAGAAGACGTTTGTCTTGCCCGGCCTCAGTGACATCAGTGAAGGAATTGCCGGTGCTGACCTGAAAAAGTCCATCATCTTCATCAACGTCTACTTCTGTCGTTATTGTGAATGACATAATTAACCTGTGATAACATGGTATAAAAACATTTGTATATTTATTGGGATGGCATCTTAATTGCTATAAATGGCAAAACACAGATGTAATCAAGCTTTGGCCATTGTCACAAAGATGGCAAATTATCTTTCCGCTGCGGCTCGGAAAAGCATTCACGTCCGTCAAGCTGTTTGTTTGTCGTGTCACAATTCAGTGGATCTTATTGGCACTCATTTTGATTCAGCAACACGAAGCAGTGCGATTTTTGTGAAGTGGACAGAAACTTCCAATTTTGGTGTATAAAAATTCTGAAAAGTGTGGCATGCATTTAGAGTTAGCCATATTTTATGTTAATAAACCCCAAAATAAAACTGCCTTCAGAAGTCACAGAATTTGTAAACTGACTAGGTATTAATACACGAGTTCTGCAAAGGCACAAATGTGTGTGTATATATTTATATATATTTTAGTGAACAAATAAAAAACAACAAATAAACATACCAGACAGTTCTGGGATGTACTAGCAGAAAGAGAGGAGTTTTATGTTATATTACCCTCTAGGGTTTTGTAATCTCGTGGGTATTTGTGGTGATGTTATCTCCCTGTGTACGGAGATGATGTTATTTTGGAGCCGATTGTTATCTAAAGACTTGTTCCTCGTCTTATTCAACTTTAAAGTGTCTTTGTTGTTCCAGTTAAAATAATAAAAAAAAGCATTTAATTTTGAATCGAATCAGAGCTGCGCCTCTGATATTTTTGAAAAGTTTGGTTTCGACAGGCTGTCTCTTTGAGACCATGAAGCAGCCGGCACAGAATTGAAATAAAAAGAAATACCTGATATTCAGGCTGCAGCTGTTTTCCTTTCCTGCTACTCATTCTGATGAATAGGTCTCACAGTTTATAACAATAGGAACGGAAAGTTCTCCAAGAATGCTGCTTTCATCAAACTATTGTTAGCCTAAGCTTAAGTAGCGACAGTTAAATATAGATGTCCTTGTTTATATATAATGAAAATGCTTAATATAACACAAAACCAAGTCATCTGGAAGCAGTAAAACGTGGCAAACACCTGCAATGATGAGATTTCAGAGCTGACACGAACCATCTATAAATCCTCTGACACTGCTAAAGGAAAACAGACAAATTGCCTTCACTCACTGAATATGCAATAATAATTAAATTAGGTTGGTTTCATTTCAATATTTATTTTTCTTCTTTGTTTTCCTTTTTTAATCATCGGTCTCCATTTTTTAAAGAGGATATTAATAAACAAATTAACGAGGACCAAGAAACTCTCCAGAAAATTGAGAATTTGTTTGTTTTTGTTGTGCTTTTTTTTACCGTCATAGAATAATGGTAAACTGAATACAATTTTTCCAGGCCTGGGTGTCTTTGCTGTCAAAAATTATGGATATAAAAATGAGTACACATAGGGTCAATTTGCATGACACCTTCACTTGAAAATTGCTTCCTGAAGTCATTTTTGTCTGGTGTTGAAATTTGCTGGATGACAGTTTGATGTTCATAAATGTTCTTCACCAAATCTCACTGAATTTGGGCTCTTTTGGGTAAAAAAAAAAAAAAAAAGAAAAAAGGACAGTTTTGCGTATTTTCTAAAGGCAAAACCTCAAAGAAATGCAGCTGCCAGTGGAGCAAAAGATAGTTGTGTGCAGACTCAGATGCCTGACACTGATTTTTATTTGTAAAAAATAAATAAATAAAATCCAAATACCCATAACAAATAGAGATTTGTGGTTGTGTCAAAAAAGTTAAAAGGACATAACTACATTAGCAAAGCACGAATTACATTTAAGATTAATAATAAATAGGCTCTTAAGACACATTTCAAACCATTGACTAAAATATGGCCGTTTAAGTCTTTGTGAGTTGATTCAAATCTTAAGATTAGATGGAATCAATTCTGTTCGGTGTTGGAATGTTGAATGGATTGTTCTTGGAAGTGTTTTTACCAAGTTATGAGTAACATGCCGCACAATGTTGTGGATCATGTTGCAGGATTGTAGAATGATTGCCTCTACTTCTGCAACTCCTTGTAATGGCAACTATAGAGTATTTAAAAAATATATATAGACATATTTATGCAAAGTTAAACTCTTCAGCTGAGGATTTAGCTACTAAGTACGGTGAATTTGGCTCCTGCATTGCCTTTGGAATGACGTTTGTTTTTTCTTGGCTGTGTTTGTCTCTTTTTTCTGGATGGCAGGCGATTGAATTACACAGTAATTCCATTGTAGTTGATCAATTGCTGTATCGTAGGCAGCAAGCAGGGTTTTTTTTATTTTTTTTAAGAGGAAGTCCAAAATGCATTTTTGGAGGGAAATTTTCAGATGAAATATGAGGAAACGACAAGCTGCCGTTGGGTGATCTTTCTCTACTCATTTGTTCAACATCGCCCCTTCTGAAGCGACTTCATTCGCTTTAACACATCTCAGGGACACGCCTTCGATATGCATTACTGGGACCAATCGACCCGAGTCGTGTGATTCGGTGCTCTGCGGAGTCGCCGATATGTTTTTGCTTTCAGGCGTCTTTGGGCTTATGAAACCCCTTCAGCCTTGGAATCAACATTAATGTGGAGATTTTCTGCAGTTGCTGCAGTTGTGCTTTATGTTTAAAGTCTCAAATCAAACAAAAGAGAAACAAACAATGCATGCAGAAGGTTAAAAAAAAAGGACGAAAAAAACCCTGCTTTATCGCTTTTAATAAATTTTCCAATCCAGGAAAGAGAATAGAAATAGGGTGGGACTTATTCCCCTTCCACATCCAAATCCAATCATATCCAGAGTATCTTGTTTAGATTCCCCTGTGTGTGTGTGTGTTTTTTGTTGTTGTTGTTGTTGTTGTTGTTAATCACTCAGGTTTTGGCTCACTGTCGACTCCCATAACCACAGAAATCCTAAGAGCAATGATCTCTTCCAGACATCAGTAATGTCCGATGGTAAGTGGAAATTTCTACTTTTAGAGACATTTTTCTTTTAAGTTTTAAAGTGGGAAATAGAGCAGCTCACAAATTTCACTAACATGAAAGTAAGTGAAGCTGAGAAAGCACCTCAAGTTTATAAATTTGAAATGAAACGAGCTCATTGGGAATTAATCTCTTAACATCTTTTGTTGACATTTTGTATAAATTGAAAATTCTAAATTTAACATTGGGTATTTAGCTAAGAACCGATTTTCTATCTAAATTTACTGAAAGTGCAAGCAGGTTAAATTTTAAACATTCTCCGTTTAGTGTGAGCTGCGTCCGTCCAACTGTTGCAACAACTCAAGTGATTGTGCACGTCAGCTGAGCATTGAGAGGATTTTCTGCGATTTATCACGAGAGCAGAAACAGAAGAAGTAGTTTGACTGCTGCGACCAATCATACCTTTCACTGTAGTAAGAGGACAGCAATGTTCGGATTTCATGAGACAAATCTGGAATGGCAGGACCCTTTCTCGGAGAGGAGGGAGTTACTGTAAAGGAAGAGGAAGATGGAGATCATAAATCCAACTATCAAACTCAAATATTTCAAGTATAGCTCGCAGTGCCGGAAAACATCTGAAGGTGATGTTATCGCGATTGGATATGAGGAAGTTTGAGAAAGTTTTTTTTTTTTTCCTGCTTCCTGCCCCCTCCTCCCTGTCACATTAAAACTCTGACCACAAACATGTTGCATATATTTTGATCAGCATGACTGACGTTTTTGTCAGCAGGCGTAAGAGATAACGCTGTCGGTCCTGACGACGGCGTCTGACATTCTGTCCCGGGTCATTTATGGGTACTCCTGTTATTCACTCAGACTCGTTTGTGCACTTTAAGGTCTGGTTTCTCCCCAACTTGTTGTTGATAAACACTGAACCTTTGCGTGTGTGTTTGTGTGTGTTTTTGTCTGAATTTCTGGCATGAAAGAACAACCACAATTGTTGAAGCAGTCATTGTAATATCAATGCATGTGAAGATTTAAGTCTTCCACAAGAAAGTAGTTTTTGAACCGGCATGACGCGCAATCTGGTTTTTACAAATTCTGCTCGTCTCTACTTGATCTGTGTGGCTATCGAGTCTACATAGATTTAATATTTCTTATCAATAATGGGGAAATCTATTAAAAAATCCGATTGTTGAAAAAAATCTAATAAAATCTTAATTCAAAAGGGTTACAAATACAGATAAAAAATATTCTCAGACGTTTTAGCTGAAATTTCAATACAATTTTGCAATAATTTTGCCATATTAGTGTTTTAAATCCTTTTAGCAGCTGCTTTCATTTAGTTTGCACCACAAAAAAACCAAAAAACAAAACCTGTATTTAATGTTACTACTGAATTGGAAACAAGAAAAGCTGGTAACTAATTCACTGGGTCTTTGAGCGAGAGGCTGGCAAACTTTGGAGCCAGAAATCAATATTTCAAATTAATGTGGAAACAGAAAATTAAGAGGAAAGCAAATATTGGATTCGCTTGTCAACCCCACAAAACCATAATCTTGGATTGCTGAGTAGGAATGACAAAGCAATAAGTCCAGCGCAATATGATTATTATATGAAGAAAAACCTCTTGCTCTGGTCCCAGTTTGTCAAATAGAAAACCCCGTAAAGTAGTTCAATTGTGACTTTTACGTCTTGAAGATTTATAGTTACCTTTTTCTTTCTTTTCTCCAGTTATTAAGCTTTCTGAATGAACCGAGTTGATTTAATATAAACAACATTTTCTCTCTCACTGTCATTAAATCAAACCAGGCGATTCTTGTTCTTGGTTTTGAAGGATTACCAACATATTTGCTAAATGCCTGACTGGAAAAAAAAATCTTATTTACCTTCTTAAAATTCAGAAGTTTACATCCACTAATCTCATCGTTTTATTCCTTTCTAAGGTTAGTTGCACACAAATATGGATACATTTTAAGATAACACATGTGTGACATCATGGAAAACCAAGACAAATTATCCAAGATATCAGGAAAATAATTATGTCTGGTTCACCTTTTAGTATCGTTTTCAGATGTCTGATAGTGTCACATTCATCTGCTCATCTGTCCAAAAACAAAATCTTACCAAGACATTTTGGTCCAGCTTCTAGTGCAAATATCTTAGTGTACTTGAAATAAGAAATCTAACATACAAGTAATTTTTAGCTAGATATAGGAGCATGCTCCAAATCGATAATTCCTTAATATTGATGAAAAGGTTCTTGTTCCATTGGCAGATAAATTCACTTGGACATTTTTCTCATGTTACAAGTGAAATAATTTGCCTTTGGAACTTTTTCAAGATTATTAAGGATTTGCACCAACATCTTGGTGAAAAGTTACGTTTATACATTAGTTTTGTCTTATTTCAAGTGGACTTAGATATTTGCACTAGAAAATAGACCTAAAAACACTTGGTAAGACGATGTTCATATCTGCATTCACTGCAAAAACACAATGTGGGTGTTCAGCTTTCACATGATTCAGGAAGTAGACGGGTTCTGCTTACCAGGAATTCTTGTATTTTGGCACAAAACTGTACGCATAACCCACACATCAAATACACATGAAATACAAAGTCCTGTGCCTACATAGGTTGAAAGGCCACTGAGAGAAGAACGACAGATATGTGTTCTGGTCTGATGAAATTATAACTAAAGTGTTTGGCCTTCATTAGCATAGTTATATTTGAAATAAAATATGAAAAGCCTGGGAACCTGAAGTATCGGGGTGGCAGCATCATGTTTTGAAGGCGTTTTGGTGAAGGAGGGACTGGTGTACTTCAAGAATTAAATCAGCATAATGCGGAAAAACATTATGTGGAAATATAGAAGCAACATCAGTCAGGAAGTTAAAGCTTGAGCACTAGTAAGACTTACATTGTGGATGCCCCTTATCATGTCACCCAAATAATTACAAAGTGTCTTATCCACAAGTCTTGGAGCAGCCATCACTGAGCTCAGAACTGCTGCATTTATGCTGAGATTACGTCAGACAGCATTGAAGTTATTTTAATTTAAATTATTCATGTCTGAAGGAGGAAGGTCATGCAAGCTTTCATTTAGGATATCAGTAAAATGGGCAGACAAAAACTTTGTACCACACACAAAAATAAAATCTTTAAAACCATTCATCCTTTTCTTTCAACTACACAATTCTGTGTGATGTTTTCATACAGAAAATACATCCTAATATGTGGCTGCAGCACAAGAGTTAACTTCTAGAGGTAAGAATAGTTTTGAAATGCACTGTAAATGTTGATATTTTCTTTGTCAGATAAGAAGTTTGTCTCCCAACACTTTAAACTGAGGGCGATGGCAGCAACTGCCGTTTCAGCTCGTCTTCATAACAGTAACGTAAATAACTGCACAGCCGTAAAACACACAAAAGACAAAACACTGCATTACTTTTCTTTAAATTGACAGCAATTCAAATTGCTGTCAATTTAAATTGACGTCTCAAACAAAAGGACAAAGCAAGAGGAAATGAACTAAATTGAAAAAGAATGTGTTAACTAATCCTTTTGAAAGAGGAGGAAAAGAAAATTACCTCCAAGAAAAACCCCTGAAATCAGAGACGTGGTGTGTCATCCCAGAAATGCTTGAATGCAACAGCGCCGCTATGCTTTATGAGACGTTACCCATTTCATGAAACAGAGATCCCTGCTTGGCTGTTCTGGGTTTCCTGGACCTCGGCGCCTCGATCTTCATCACCTCATTGCAACACCGTTTCCACTGACCTGAAACAGCCCAAGTCGGCCATTACACACGTCGTAATACAAACAAAGAAGTATTCATTAACAGCTTTCTGTAATTATGCTATCACAATGTCTAGTCAAGTTCAGGTTTTCGTTATACCTGCTGTACCACATGTCAGTCAGGAGGCCCAGAGGGTGAAAACACACACACACACACCCCCACGCGATATTTTCAGTTGTTCCATCTTTACATTTTTATCATTCATTGTAGTGATAGATTACCAACAGCAATTTTTTTTTGAGGCTTCAGCATATTTGTGCTGACCACAAAGCAGCTTATTTTATGTCAACTAATAAAAGTTTTAGTCTAATGCTCTATAAGAGGAATGCAGTAGTAGTTTGCTATTGTCAGGTAAACCTATCAAAAGCATTTTTAGCCATTTTGTTAAGAGTAGAGACCCTTTTTGGTTGATAAAAATGCATCAAAGTCTTTATTGGACTTTGTTTTGCTATTTCAGCAACATCTTAATTATTTAGACCTGCCCTAAATAATGAAGGCAACAGCATAATTGGCACGTGAAAAGAAAAGTGTCCGGTTTCTAGATGTAGAAGATATGGACTTAAAGTTTTAGCACAATATTTTGCGGTGCTGTTGTAATAATGACAAAAGTGATGATAAGAACTATTTGTAAAGCCTTATTTATTTTTTATTTTTTTAAAGTAACTGTATGGCTAAGACTGCGTCACATCAATAATAGCCCCACAAACAAATACTGCCCTGGAGGAGCATTCCCATTGGAAATACTTTTCTTTCAGACTCCAGTCACACTGTGACCAATTGCAAATTATTTGTTGGCATTTGATGCTTTCATTGAACAAACAGAGCAGAAAATAGTAAAACACTCCTGACATCAAGGAGACGTTTAAACATCACTACTTATGGCAAAGATAAATCAAAAACATTACAATAAATGAAACAATATGGTAGGTTTCTACATTTTGTACAGTGAGCATTAAAAGTGAACCTACCAACACTTTACATCCCCCTGAAAACGGTGACGCATTGTCAAGTTGGAGGGAAGAAAGTCAGACACTTAAAAAGATTTAGCATTGGGGCAATTGTTTACCTTCTGGCAAGATGATACCAGATGGGAAATGGACTGGTTTTAATGTGTTAGTGGCGTAGCAAAAGTCCAAACAGTGATCTACTTCATGTGAGAAAACTCAAACACTCTAGATGTGCAAAAGTGTTGGGTGGTTCTGCAAAGTATCGACTCTGTAGAAGTAAACAAACACCAATCAGGCTTTTCTTTGTAAAACCTTTTGAAAACTATGCATCATGCTGCCAAAACACAAAATCTTATCAAGTATTTTTAGTAGTTTTTTGTGCAAATGTCTTGGTACACTTAAAATTAATTAATCTCTTTGTGAAATATCTGAAGTTTTATATCTTTTTCTTTAGAATAGAAAGGCACCACAAACCTATGATATAAACAGAAACTTTCCCTAAGTAAGAAATAAATAAAAATACATCCTAATTTGGACTATTTCTTAGTTATTATCGCGGGGTAATAAGTCATCTATCAGTTTTAATTGTGTCTCTGTTGTGTTCGTTGTTTGAATGATTTAAAGGGCCGTTTTCATGTTCAGTTCCATCTCAACCTTAACAGACATAAACATGCAGTGAATAAATCGATTTTCAATCAGTTTTTTGCACCAAAGAGTTAATGGCTGCTGAAAGCAGCTCTTTAAACCATTCAGACTATGAACACAACAGAGACACAATCAAAACTGTCAAATGACTGATTACCCACAATAATAACTCAGAAATAGTTCAAATTAGGATGTATTTTTATTTTTTTTCCCTACTTACGGAACATTTCTGTTTACAGTATATCATAGGTTTGTGGTGCCTTTCTATCCTAAAGAAAAAGATATAAAACTTCAGATATTTCACAAGGCGATATTAACATACTTGTAAAAACCTCACATAACCTTGTATTAAGGCAGAAAGTAAAGCGGTCACCATAAGAAGGGCTTACAATATTCAATTGTGCCAGTTGATCAGTAGATTATTGCGAGGGAACGCAATACCTTTTGTGAGGGGACGCAAAAGAAAAAAAATTCCCATGACCCCTGGAGGGCTCCGGATAAAATAAGACTGAACTAATTGAAAAGTAATTTTTCAGCAAGAAATAAGAGCTTGTTTTAAGTCAATAATTCTTTATTATTGATAGGATAGATAAGAAAATGAACTGAGATTATTTCACTTCTAATAAAACATTTTTCCCCATAAGTGAAATAATCTGCCAATGGATCTAATACTTTATCAATACTGAGAAATTATTTACTAAAATCAAGCTCCTATATCTTGCTGAAAAGTTGCTTATAAGTCACTTGAAATAAGACAAAACTAAAATAAATAAATAAAATATAGAGTAAAACTTTATGTTAACGTTTGCTTCGATACTTATGAATACCACAAAGCTCGTTGGTTCGCTCCAAATTTCCGTCTGCTTAGTTCCCGTAAGTGACGACAACCCTATCCGCTGCATCGGTTAGAAACCAACAACCTGCTTTGACTTTGCTAACAACAGCCCAAGAACTTTTCATAGCAGATAAAAGTTAAAGATAAAAGAGATTTATTTTTCTGACAGATAATTTCCTTAGTCCCAACCTTACTCAGGTTGTAGACATGTTGCTGGAGGGCCTTGTTCCAGCCTGGCAAGTCTTCAGCATTCTGGGTGGTAGCTGCGTAGGTCGCATTCTCTCTTTGAGGCTGCATGCTTATGCAAATCTGCAGCCCGTGGACAGGATTGCTTTCTGACATACACATGTTGGTATCCTGAAGGCGGAAAAATTTTATTTATATAAAATACAGAAATTGTGTAAGTTTCATATTTAATATAGATTTCTCAGAAGTTTTCTGTTAGAACATCTACATTAATATTACATTTTGGTATATATACTCGTCAGCTAAGGCTCAGGGCAAATGTTCTCTGATACAGACCAGCTGTATTTATGCTGAGATTAGACTGTTTACTGTTTGAGGGACTTCTCTTCAATGTAAATAGATTTCATTTAAGGGTGTCGGCCCCAGTCTGTTACCATGATGCCACCAGCACCATGTTTCACGCAGAGCTTGTTTTATTACTATTATTATTATTTTAGGTCAGTTTTGGTTTAATTTAGTCTGTCCTGACCAGAGCACCTTCCTCCACATGCGAGTTTGACGTTTTGTGAAAGAATTGGGAAAAGTTCAGGTAACAAATAAACACTTTGGATTCCGGGTGCATCCTTTACCAGGAATGGAAATTCGAGTGAACTTCATCTCATGAGACACGACAGGATCGACAAGCATTTTTTGGTTTCCTGAGCCGGGTCACATTTTACCACGTTGGAAGAACTGGTTTGGTGGAAGAGTACCCAGGACAATACGATGCAATCTTTTGTTTCACTTTTTAATCTCAAATTGTACACGGCTTTTGAATATTGCAACGGTAAACATATTTAGCATGTCTGAACTTCATCTCAAGTTTAACATGAATCAAGATCCGTCATCAGGAAGGCGTTTAATGTTCAAGGGCTAAGAGAAAACATCCATTTTGCATTCCGATTTTCTTTTTCCCAACATTCGCAGTTAAATCTAAAATGACGACGACGATGAAAAAACAAAACAGCAAATAAACGCATATAAAAGACATTTGACGTGGAATCAGAAGTAGACGCAAAACATAATACGAGCCAAAACACAGCTTCCCCCCCCGTTTAACAACGCCTGGTTTTTCCGAGCAGTTTGGCAAGCAGGTTATGCCAGTCTGTGATTGACAAGAAAGGATCCGATTGCCCATGTTGAATGAGGGCCTCGCACTCAGCACGACAGCAATAGACATATAAAAGTTTTATTTTCTATCTAACACTTAAGAAACACGAGTAAGAAACTTACAAGAATCAGAATATGCCACTCGCTGATCAAATTAAAAGTAACATTTGAAAATAACCTTTAAGCAGGTGTTAAAAAGTTTTTATTTATTGTTCTGGTGGAATGTTTTAATCTTAAATATCATGTTTGTATCAGCCCCAAGCAGAAAATCCTCATGATTAACTAAAATAAAAGCTTGGCCTGTATAGTGTTTCACTTGCTAAAATTACATTTACAGTAATATTCTAGATTATTGAATATGATTGCACATTGGAATGCACTGTATTGATAAAATGTGCAAATAACTTCAAGAAAAACAAGAACTCCCATCCTCATGCAATGTGGTTGTTCCATAAGCAATACTTTAAGTTAATGAACCGTATTAAAAGAACATTTCCTCTTCACTCTCACTTCCTCATAATTGTTTTACATTGATGCACTGGTGTGTAGTAGCTGGCATTTACCAAAAATAAACATAAAAAGAGATCTATATGCAAAGGGAGAAACAAAGGTGTCACAAGGAACATGACCTGATAAATTGTCATTATGTAAGAAAAAAGTCAGGTGTATTTTTTTTACAGATGCGGCTGTCTGCACATTTCTGGTTTAAACTGGTCCTTTTGACGTCACCGGTTTCCGCCTTATCCAAAACGGTACAGATTAACCATGAGATTATTTTCTCAAGGCTTTTTTCCCCCTCCTCCTCGTCATCCTGCAGACAGCATCAGTCAGACATGCTGTCCAAACTCGAGGTATTTCTCAGTAAGTTCAGGTAGGTCGCCGGGATGTTTGGTAAATTTAGCATACATACATTTAGATGTCCAACCCAGTGGTTACATATGTGCATCTGAAATAAATACTATTTTACGTCTGAAAAGTCAGCGATCAAAGTTAGAGGAAACATGGCTCACGTTTCATCAAGATCAACTCTGCATAAGAAATTGCCACAAGCCATACATTGGAAACCTATATTTGTGTTTAAAAATCTTAACTCCAATAGTGAGCCAGTATTGGGTTATCATTGGGGTTTTAGCCACATCATAATCCAAAACATATGGAAAATCATTATAGGAATGATTTATCAGAAACCAAAATCTACTGTGGGTTTAAAGGAGGAATGGTGACTGTACAATCTCTCTAGATCACCTAAAGAGGAATGGTGAATGATCCACTCTGCATCCTTTCATCTTGTGAAATGTTTTTGAAGTTTCAAAATTTTTTGCACTGTGTCATTATCCAGGTGCAATACTGATCAATTTAGTCATTTAAATAGGGGTCCCTATAACATGCTGCGGTTAATTTAGAAGTTATTCCGTCATGTTTATAGTACAAGTTATCCTGTCACAAACACCTTGCAGAAGTGCCTGAGGGAAAACTTCAGAGCGCTTAAAATTACACGCCGCAAGTTGAAGAGCTATAAATCAGTAAACTGTAGCTCAGACTGGTTTTTCTCAACTGTGCAACAGGTGAGTAGTTTGAGGTAAACAACTTCATTTCTTTACAAACCAACAACATTTTAAAAAAAATAAATGAATGCAGCTAAAAAAATACCCAGACAGCTCAGTTCCCGTGTAAATCACCGTTTTGATGAACATGTCACTGGGTGCAATTAGTCAAGTCCTATTTTTGAGGATTAATTTTTAATAATCAACTACACTGCTCACAATTAATCCAAGACGCTAATAGACCTCAGCCATGAATGTTTAAAGAAAGTAAAAGAGAGGTTTTAACTTTCTGAGGTTCTAAAAAGTATGTTTGTGCACAACTATTGGACAAATATTGCTTTACAAAATGATCATGCAACTAAATGAAAAACGTTTTCACGCTACACTTATTTTCATCTCTTGAAAGCAACAGTATGTATCCTATGAAAAACATGTCCTTCACATATTTGTTATTATGTCGTGACAGATAATCTGAATGAACAAAAGAGCTACTCTGCTTTCTCCTCATCGACAGCTCGCCGCCTCCCCGTTTCCCTCTGCTGCGCTACAGCTGGTTCAGCACAGTATAGGGTGACGAGTTCATGGTAACGTCACGCTTCTTGTCAAATGTTCTACAGTTACTTTGCATCTATTTTCAACACGTTTCTTGCCACCCTGTGGACTGTATGCGACAAAACATTGGATGGTTCTGTGATCATGTTCCAATATCAGAGCAATTTCGAACGAGACTTTTGGTCTTTTAACTGATTCAAAGTAAAAAAAAATCTCTTTTGGTCCATGGGAGTGTGGTCTCCTTCGTCCAACTCTCCCTCTTTACACAGATGCACACCACTTGCTGCACTTAAATCCATTAGGCATCGACATTTATCCAGCTTGGAGTTAGAAAAAAATGCCTAAAAATAATTGCTAACAGTGCGATCTCTCAATATTTTTTTCCTTAATGACACGCGGATCCTTCCATGTTCATGGACTTTGTGTAAATAATATGAATATGTTAACTTAAATGGACTTTCAAAAGAGTAGCCGTTTCAACCCCATTTCCTGAATTTGTCAAAAGCAGAGAAGAGCAACACGTGTTGCCACCCGCAGCAAAAATGTGCAAAAGTCTAAGAAATTCTAATTCCACACCTCCACCCGCCAAAAAAAGAAAGAAAAAACACAATAAAAGCTCTTATGGCTGATCTGAGATTTTTATTTCACCTCCCTCTGCTTGGTAAGAAAATGAAAGCGTATATTCGAAAGGAATGCTTCAGTTACGGTTGTTTAATTGGAAAACAATTGTGACACCAGAGAATGTTTCTGCTTACCACAACATGCAATAAATACTCTAGAGGTGTGAATTTCAGTGTGGAATGACGTTACTGCAAAGACGGTCCATTTATCGATGGCTACAACATGAATAAATATGACAAGGTGTTCTTATAAGTGTGTAGGATGCTGCAACATAAAAACACTTTTACTGTTTTAAGTGTGCATCTGCAGCTGTATATGAATTCATTCCATACTCTGATCTTTGAATAAACATTTTCACAAATCCTCATTATTAAACTACTTTAATGAATAACTGAATAGATTATTGTGATATCTAACTGAGTGTGGGGAGAAATAACCCGGATTTAAACCGTGAAACTCTCAAAACAGCATTGTTTGTGTTATTACTCACTGGTGCCCTCTAGTGGTTTTGTCATGCGACTGAAACCAACCCAAGAAGCATAATCTCTACATCTTTGTAGAGATTATACAAACATGTAGAGAGCATAATCGCTACATATTATTCTCTACATTCTCTACATATTTAAAGTCATCAGAATGACCCAAACCTTTGTGACGGGGAATACATGCAGAGGCTCGTCCAAGTCTTCTCCACTTCGATAGCAGAGAAGAGTTTGGCCTATGAGGACACAGTAGAAGTTTCCCCAATGATCTGCATCCTCCTCAAGCTGAGTGAGAGCAATAAAGAAACAAAGACACACGCAAGTAAATCAGAATCAAAGGGAGTTGTTGTGATTGGTAGTAAAAAAAAAATGTTACAATATGTATTCACCTTGATCTTAAGTTGGCCCCTCATCGCTGGCTGAGTCATGCATAAAGGCTGAGCGACTAAGCGGCAGCACATGTTTCCGTACAGAGGCAACCAGAATGGACTATCCTCTGGAAAAGAAAAAAGCCTAAATCATACTTAAAAAAAAATACAATAAGAGGGAAACAACAGGAAATTACCTGTTGCTGAAAGTGTTAAATCATGCGTCTTGAAACTCTCTCTGACATGTTCAATAGTCAGTGTTGTCTGAGCCAACAGGTTATACTTTGGGCCCCTATGAATACAAAGAAATTCATACAATCAGAGTTTTTTTGTTTTTTTTTAAATCGTAATAAAAAAAAGTTTCAAGGAGAGTGGCCGTGCCCACAGTGCAGAAGGAGGTGAAACATGTCTCGCGGTCCCACCACCGGGGCAGACGGAGCCGCACGCAGACGCAGACGCAGACTCAAACGCGGCCCGGATCTTTTTCCCAGAGGAGCATCCCAACGAGCCTCCCAGGAAGCTCATTCTCCTGGGAGCCGGAGCCGGGGCCGCAGGAGGGAAATCCTCGGCCGCGCAGCAGCTGTAGAGCTCGACGCGGAGCGAGAAGCCCGGTCCCACCTTGTCGCTGGGCGGATGTGAACGGTTTTAAGAGCTTGTATGTTGGAACGCGTTAACTCGGGTTTTCTGCGGAAATTTTGACTTACAACACGACCACGTCCTCAAAGCAGATGTCGGTCAGCGTCCTGTCCACCATCACCAGGTCGGTGTCGTGGATGTCTGAGCCGCACTGAAGCAGGCAGAACACAGCACAGCGATGCAGCTCTGAAGACGGAGGAAACATGATTTTATTGGGGATTTTTTTTTTTATTAAATTTTTTGGGTGAAAATTGTCACATTTTACATATAAAAAATAACACAGGCACAGAAATGCCTACGAAAAAATTCGATTCTTACAATGAATACGCCAAACGTTTATTTGGGTACATTTGGCCATTGAGAGAAAACCTGATCCTGTTCATTTTTTGGTACTCTGAATATCTTTCAAATTAATATTGCTGAAATATTTAATAATAACAATAATAATAATAATAATCTGGGTTTTGAGCTACTTTTTTAGTTACCTACAATTTGTTTCCCTGAGACATTTAGACAAGTTCAATGAATGAAATGTGCATTTATTTTTAAAACTATTACAAAGCGAAACAAAGATTAATTACACAAACATGTAACTATTTTTATTAAACATGATTGTTTTTCCACTGATATGAAAACGTGACATCTAAAATTAAAATATTGCATCAGAACAACAACAACCAAAGAAACTAGATTAATAAAAAGGTGGGTACTTTTTTAATCTGACAAATCTGGACACATTTTAATTTATGTATTAATGTTTTAGAACTGTGGGCAACAGTGCTACCAACTGCACAAAACTTATTCGTGTGTGATCACTCTATGGCTATGAAGTATGTTTTTTTTTTGCCCCCATCTCTGCCATTTGCTTACCTCCTTTGTTTTTGAAGTACTCTGAGTCTTTCCACATGAGGGGGATTCGCAGGTCTGCAGAGTGCAAATTAATAAGTCAGGCATGCAAAACAAAACGTTTGTTGCAACAAGCAGCTAAACGACAAACTTAGCTGCTAATATACAAAGGATTAAACAAATACGATTTGTACAAAAGACATTTTGTTACCTGAAAGTGACACTTTCCCAGTACATGGCACTGCGTCTTCAGATGTCCTGCTGTCAAAATAACCGGTAGTCAGCCGTCCACGTCCAGGAAATATAGAAAATAAAAGAAACAAAATGGGTTTTTGTCTATTCTAAAATCGAAAAGTAATTCCCTTAAGCAGTGCTGACACATCAGTTGCATATTCACGACTCTCACACCTGAAGATATAACTTAGAAATGGAAATTCTGGATCTATTCATTGTGTAATATAAACGCAGCTCGTGCATCTCCAAGTAACCTTGCCTGACATCTTGTTTGTTGGTACAGGCTGTGCATTTTCTCGCAAAAATTACTTTTTAAGTTCCTCATTTACATGCGTCTCCCTGAGCAATTACCTTCCAATGAAATCATGCATACGCTCAATCCCTGTGCTTCTACTGACCCGTGTCCCTCTCTCTCTAAGATCTGCGCTCTCCTCATCCTCTGCAGCTGGCCGAGCAGAGCCAGGATGCGGGCGTTGCAGGTCAGCAGACTCTTGGAGGCCTCCAGGGCCTGATCTCTCTGGGAACAGGCAGCCAGCAGTTTGTAGGCTCCCTCCTGCATGCGCACCTCCCTCTCAATCTGCTGCAGCACTCTCTCCTCCTGTTGGGGACGAGACAACGGCATAATGTGACGCCTGCATCCAAGAAAGTCTGTATTGACCACATTGAGAACAGAGGATGTGCTACAAAAAAAAAAAAAAAAAAAGACATTAGAAAGGCGAGGTAAGGGAATCTTAATTATACAGGACATTTTCAGCAATAAGGCAGTTCAAAGTGCTTTACATGAATTAGAAGGGAGCACTAGAAAAACAGTTGTTCTGGGTCCCTAGTCAATAGTGTTTTCTAAGCTTGTTCCAGATTTGTAAAGTATGAAACTAAATGTCTGCAGGTAAGACTCCCATGGCGATTCTGGAGGAGCTGCAGAAGTCCACAGCTCAGGTGGGACAGTTGACATGACAACTATTTGGCCCTCCACATGTCTGAGCTTTTTGAACAAATAGCAAGAACTGTGCCTAGTTTGCCACAAGGGGGCGCTGAGATGAGAACCAAATGACAAAAACTGTGTGTTAAATATGTCGCTGCATATAATCATGCACATGGAGAATCCTTTGAATTTGAGTTTTGGATTTTATTTATTTCATAAAGGGAATAATGCATGCTAAACATGAATGCATCACACAAGTATGCTTGATTTATCCAAATTTTCATCTGTAGCAGGTTGATGGAAGGGATTTAAATAAAAAATAGAAATACAATCGACATGCATAAAAACATACATGACCTATGATTTATGACAGATTCCAATGGATTGCAAAAAGTAGCATCATTTACAGAAGACATCAGTAAAAATTAAAAGTCACATCCTTAAGGAAACATGTAAAAACATTGGTTCATTGAAAAATTATACAAAACATGAGTACAGTTTTGATGACGTAATAACCACTGATTAAGTGATTTCCTAAATGATGTAATATTTTAGCTCCAATGGTAGCGTATTCCAAGAATTTGAAGCCCGACCACAAAATGACGATAAGCTGACAGAACTTCTCCTGCGTGGTATTTTACAGTCTCTTCCTACTAATTGCTCTTGTAGTTGTGTTTGATTATAAACAGAAACGTAACCCAACTCTTCATCAACTCCTTGTTCGGAGGAGTTAATAACAAGATAGATGGAAACCTCCCAGTGTTAGACTTACTGGTGTAAAAAGGTTCATTCTAGCAAGAAAACAATGACCAAGCCTCGTCTGATCTGACTGAGCTGGAGCCGTTTCGCGAAGAATGGAAAAATCATCGGTCTGCGTGTGGGTGGACACCACCCAAAACAACTTGCAGCTATAACTGCAGTGAAAAGATGCAGTTGTAGAAAGAACTGATTCAGGTAGATTGGATCCAAATCATGGAGCTTTTCTCAGATTTTTACCCCCACACACATCACAAATATACACCATTTTCAGTTGGACTCATAAAGGGAACCCAGTGAAATACACAAATATTTGTAACATTAATGTGGCAAAATGTGAAAAAGTTTAAGGTAAATTACTACAAGGCTCTTTACAGTTAATCATGCAACTGTACTGAACACTGTGAAATGTTTGGAATAGTCAGCGTAGCCTCCAACCTCACAATAAGCATCTACTATCCTCTGAGATTCAGACTACTTTCTCTTTCATCGGCTGTATGAATTTGCTTCTTACCAAAAGTGTTTGAGTAGTGCAAGTGTCCAAGTGTCAGTGACCCCGATTTGTTTTGGAAGTCAACAAAATGTGGGATCATTTCGGCCTTGTCATTTTTCTTGTCACAATTCAGCTTGTCGAAAAAATACGGTGATCAAACCTTGTGGAGATTTTCTCCCCCCTCTTACAAGCGAGTGTAAGGGTTTTGTGTGACATCAGAAATTCTGACGTTGACTGTACAATGTGAACCATGTCCGTTAGAAACCTCGACTGAAACACCCAACAGACGATGCTGAAAGGAGGCTTTGAACCTCCAGACAGGTTGCGTAAGCTCTCAGAAGTCAGGGGCTGAACAGGGTATGTCTGCAATCCAGGAAGAAGTTGTTAAATAACAAACCAACGCAAACCAACCAATTGTGACACAAAACACAATGTTCTTTGTGTCCATAATTATTTTTTGTCCTCTTTCCGAACACTAAAAACTGCAGAGGAAGACATCCGCGTAGTAAGAATTCCCAAATGGAACTTTTTTCTTCCTTTTTTAACCAAATGTACAAGAATTCAGCTGCAGTTGCTGTTTCATTCATAGTTGCAATGTATTGATTATGTCCATGGTATGGTCTGCAGTGTTTAATACAGTTTTTGGCCTTCCACACTGAAGGACTCCACCACTGGGTTATTTATCGCAACCCCAGAACAATCGACAGCATTTAAAATGAGTCGAATGCGTTAATTCTGCCTGAAGTTTGCATTTTCCTGTTGATCTAGCATCAGATGAAACTTCCATCTGTTAACAAAACTATTCCCGGCATATCTTTGAATCTCAGACTTGTTATAAAAAAAACCCGTAATGTATAGTGGATTCACAACAGACTCGCTACATTAACAAGTCATGTGTTTGAGCTTTGGGGGGGATCAGAACCATGTTTCATAATTCAGCTGTGCTGGTCTGGATTCAATCTCGATGGATAATGAATAGTACATGTACCTCACTCAATAGGTTTATATAGTTCAGAATCGCGGATGGGTTCGGATCATTTTGACATTATCAATTTCATCTCAGAGCCTGACTCGTTGAATCGAGCACGCAGCAGCGCACGTAGAAGCAGGTAAGCAGAGGCGCATGCGCAGCGTGTAGAGCCTCGAGCACCTCTGGATGTCTGTAACTCGGCGCGGATCGCGCGCGCCGCCGTTCACACAGCTCTTCCAGGCGGCTCCAATGTAAACTTTAACTATAAACGCCATACTGCTGCGTTGGCTCAAAAATGCGACTATAACTCAGCCTTCTGTCCCTGACGTCACCCCTGTACCACCGACAGAGAGAAAATGGGATGTAAGCTAGGCGGCTGGGCTGATACAGTTTACAGTCTACAGTTAACTCACTTTGTGAATAATGTAAGAGTTGCTACCTGTAGCTGGCTCATTCGCTAGACTTGGCAATTTTTGGCAGGTCTGAATCGCTGCCAACAAAAAAGTCCGGTTCATCTCCAAGACGAGGAATAAATTATGCGTCCAGTTTTTGACTTTTCCTTGCTCTATTTTCTCCATCCTTTTCACTTTGCCGCTCCATGGAGCTCCACTAATGTTAACTTAGTCCTTAGAAATGCTCTAGCTAGTTTGCCATCTGTTGCCAAGCGACTGATGATGACGTTGGTGAACGGCTGGTGACAAGCTTTACCCAGAATACATTTGGAGACAATGTGGACGATCCACTTGTAATTTTGTGTGTCATAAAGTTAAATGTAAAAGTGAAAATAAAGCCAGTCATGTAGCTCAACATTTTATTCAATATTTTACACCCACTATGTCACTAAAATCAGTCGGTTTTGTAAAGTTTTTAGCAGCCATGAGTCAACAATGACTGGGACAGCCTACTATATAATCTACTGGGGCACTATGTTATTTTATCCTACGTACACTATATTCAACAGGGATTATCATCAAATGTGGTAATCCAGGAAGTCATATTGTGTCTCCCATCCGAGCTCCATCTAGGCCCGGTCAGAAAACTAGATAAAATCCCCATAATTTTATTTTTTGATAAAATAATTGTTGATTTGCGCATCAGAACTATGGTTTTTCGTACAGGAACCTTTTCTCCTCCGTTTGCTTACCTGGTTCCTGTCGGCCATGGCTCCAATTCTGTTCGGGCTGCGCTCTCTGGCAGCGGGATAATCCTGCAGCTGACCGGACCGCCGTCCGGACTGGATCTCCTGACCGAGCAGTTAGTTACTCAACAGAGATCAGAACAATCTTAAGCCTCCACACAAGAGGCTGGAGCATGAAGGATCAGAGTCTCAAACATTACACTCGCTCGTTCAAGCAGCTTTATAGCGAGAATAATGCAGGCCCATGTATAGAGTGTTGGCTGTATAAATCATTATGTGTGAATGTAAAAAAAAATTAAAAAAAATTGGAAGTCAGTCTTGTCACAAACAGTCTTCATATGAAAAACTTAATGTGAATTTCCGCGAATGGAAGTTAGATGAACACAGCCTGTTCATTTGCGAATTTACAGTAGAGTTGAAGTATTGCGTGATTAATTTGAAGGGTATCCAGTAATTCCCGAGAGGGGATCAATGGCACCTTGCACAACTGGCATGCATTGTGCAACAAAAGCTCCCACTCAAAATCAGCAGGAGTATTTCCAGTGGCGCAAAAGGCCGCTATGCAGTGTATGCAACGCATACACTGCATCGTTGTTGGCCGTAAGGCGCAACAACGATGTGGGGAAATTTTTTTTTCTATTCAGCATTTTATGTACTTAACAACTGTTTGTGTATGAAATGATCAATAACAGAGGAACAGCACAAATTAGGCGCCCCTCCCCTCCTGCCAGCCGCTCTCCCTCCCACTCAGGTAGCTCGAGCACGTGACCCTTAGAGAAGCGCTGAGGCGCTTTTTTATTTTCTTCTGTTAAATTTGAATTGTATTAGTGCCTCGACAGCAGGGAGCTAAAGATGGGCGCAGAAAAAGACTCCGGGGCACAAAACACAAAACGGAAGAGGGGGAGGGATAAAGATGTTGGAGAGACGAAGAAAAGCTTTTCAAAGTGGTTGAAAGACAGAAGGTAAGTAAAGTCAGTGTATCAACAAGAGAGTTGTAAATATTCAGGTTAGCTTAAGCTAAAATGACAGGTGGTTGTTGTTTCTCCGCCCCGTATTGAACCAATACGGGACGCGATTTATTCCGTATTGCTATAAATGTCTGATAGACAAACTATCACACATC
>CAEFZY010047188.1:0-29249 GCA_903066815.1 Brachyrhaphis roseni
CTTAGCCTGGTTTAATGTCCGGAATATTTTAGTGGATCGGTGCCGTTTAAAAAGTGGATTCCTGTATTTATTTAGATTTGTCTGTTGAGTAACATCACCACAGTCAACAGAAGTTGTAAGTGTTGGCGGAGTCACACACTCACCAGCACACAGTGTCGGCCCAGGTAACTGAGGTGGAGGCCCAGGTAGCAACGGTGTAGACCCAGGTAGCTGTATGTTGTTTGTGACAGATGTTGACTGTCGTGACAGCTTATTTAATTGTGCTACTAGATGAGTTTGTAATCCAGATAATTGTGGTTGAAGCCCAGGAGCTGGCCCGTAGAGCAGTGGTTGAAGCCCAGGACCAGGCCCATGGAGCAGTGGATGATGAAGCCCAGGAACAGGCCCGGGCAGCAGTGGTTGAAGCCCAGGAGCAGGCCGATGGAGCAGTGGTTGATGAAGCCCAGGAGCAGGCCCGGGGAGCAGTGGTTGATGCCCAGAAGCAGGCCCATGTAGCAGTGGTTGAAGCCCAGGAGCAGGCCGATGGAGCAATGGTTGATGAAGCCCAGGAGCAGGCCCGGAGAGCAGTGGTTGAAGCCCAGGAGCAGGCCCATGTAGCAATGGTTGAAGCCCAGGACCAGGCCCATGGAGCAGTGGATGATGAAGCCCAGGAACAGGCCCGGGTAGCAGTGCCGCTAACCCAAGAGCAGGCCCGGGGACCAGTGGTGTTAGCTCAAGAGCAGGCCTGGGAAGCAGTAGTTGGAGCCCAGGAGCAGACCATGGTAGCTTTGGTAGAAGCACAGGGGTCAGAGATGATAATCCAAATAGCAGTGGTAGCGTCCCAGAAGCTAATCCAGGTATCTGTAGCTCAGGTAGCACATGTGGCCTTGACTGTGGGCTAGTTAGCAATGGCCCTGGATTTACTTCAATGTCACCAGCCAGAAGAAGTATAATAAAAACCTGAGTTGCTCCCATGAAAGGTCTAGTTCTATCCAACTGTCCATGTTTACCTGGAGGTAAACATGGACAATTAAGTCTTATTTAGCTCTTTTTGTGGCAAGTATCTTCATTTTCTTGATAAAATGAGATTTTGATCTTTTTTAACGATGAGATCTTAAGATAATTTTTCAGCAGCAGCTTTGATCATTTTGTTGAATTTTACTGTTTAATCTCAAAATATTACAATCTGCTGCCAATAGTTTTGTTATTTTGTGTAAAATCTGGTTTTAATTTTGTTTGGATGAGAATATTGGTTTTATTTAGGACTGAAATAATTTTAGTAATCAATTATTAATCAATTAATAATATAAAAATAATTGGCACCTTCTGCAAATTCTTCATTTTACATAATATTAAAAATACACAATGGATGTCTTTTAGTTCTTTAATAAGAAAACAAAAGTTATTTCTAAAAACATAATATAACATTCCTTCAGTCAATAATTAACCATCTGGATTTATAACTGCATGGCAAAATGAGTTAAATATGAGGATTATTTTCATCTTAAATGCAAAATATTTTTGTTTTTTGTACAATTTTGGCTTAATTCCTGATTTAAGTCTGTTGTTCTCTCTGCAAATACTCCAGTTGATGATTAATCCATGATTAAATTGATTAATCACAATTAATCGTTTCAGCTCTAGTTTGATTACCGAATAATGCTGAGTTATTGAGATCTTTGTTTGAAATGGATGTTATTTTGAAAATTAAAAAAAAGACTTTAAGATTGGTTTTACAGTTCAGATTATTTCTTTATGTTGACATTTCACAGCCGAAGCTCAGGCTAGTTTATGAAGAGTCGACCAGAAATCATCACAGTGATGCAGATATTTACATCTAGCTATAAAAACTGATGCATTTATGTTGTCATAGCAACCAGTAAGAGCAACTAATTCTGGCACCGAAGTTGAGATTTAAATGTTTTCTATTTTTAATTAACGAAACGATCGACTCAGCAGCTTTTCATCTTCAGCCTCATGGAAGATTTAAAAACCGTTTCTGTTCAGAAAAGTTTGAGACGAATTCGGAGTCTAGAGCCGATGGTTCTTCACGCTCAACTTTATTTTTTTAAAATAACGCTGATAAAACCAGCCAGGTTATAAAATGTCTTTCACTTTCTGCTTCTCCGTGCAAATATTTGTTTTTTGTTTCGATTTAAAACGACGTTTAAATCCACGTTTTCAGTTTTTAGCACAAAACAACCACAGAGTCCTACCAGACGGCCGATCCGTCTTCGGTTCCCTCCTCCGCCGGGTCACTTCCTGCTTCCTGTTCCACCAACACAGTCACAACAATCCAATCCTGGGATCAGAATCCCATCCGGGATTTCTTCTTCTTGGGTTGGGACGCCTGCAGCGCCCCCCGCTGGCTCTGTGACGCCGTGGAGGGCGTCAGAGACGTGAAGCTGGGCAACTGAGAGGAAGAGGAGGAAGGGCCGGGACGAAGAGGAGGACCGTCCTGAGGAGACAAGACACAGGAAGTGATGTCACAGCGTGGTCCAATCAGTAATTCTCCTGATTAGCTTAATCTGCCCCCTGCTGAGAAAAACGCGTCCCTGCAGGATTTCCGGTCATTTCTGGAAAACATCCGCTGTGCTGCGCGCTACGCTAACAAGCTCAGATGTAAACACAATCAATCAATCAATCAATCAATCAATCAATCAATCACAGAAACAGACTGCTAGCTAATAGCTAACACAAAGAAAAGTGAGGCTTCCAGCTGCTTCCATCCACTCTGGTGGAAACTTATCAATGGATTACTTTAGTAATTTATTATTCTATTGATTGATTGGATGATTAATCGATTAATTGAATAAAATAAATTATAATATTCTGCATTTCTTTCAGACAATATTAGAAAAATATTAAAGATGCAAATAAACAAATTAAATTCATTTTTAAATAAAGAAATAATAAAAATTTATTCCCCAAAATGCGAAAACAACATTCCTTTAATGAATGCTGCATCATTTGTTGATTAATTGATTTTTTAAAGTTTTAACTTCGTTCCTGTTTCAAGTGTTTTGTTCTTCCAGCAAACAACCTTTTTGTGAGTCTAAATACTGCAGATAACTATTAATCAATTATTAAATTAGTTGAAGATTGTTTGAACAATTGATTAATCACGATTAATTGTTTCTAGATTATGGTATGAAGATGCTTATAAAAGCAGTTTATGTTTATCTGTTGTGTTGAAATTCTTCTCGTTTATTTTAGACATTTAAATTTGGACGACATGAAGTACAGATTGATTAATTATTGGTGATAATTAGAAGAGAAACTGATCATATATATGGATGAACAGATGTTTTTGTATACACTAACCCCGGCCCTCTGAAACCTGGTGGTGGCAGCATCATTCCCACCTGTGTTTCCCACAGAGAGCTCAGTGATTGGTCGGCCAGATTTCTGCTCCTCTGATTGGCTGTTTGTGGTTCTGGAGTTCTGCTGGGCGGATCCAGATGGTCCGGCGGCGAGTCGTCCTGGTTCTCCAGGAAGACGGTCAGTCGGCCCAGAGGTCGGCTCAGCTGGCTGTCGGACAGCGGGCCGCTGGTTCCTGAGGACCAGCCGGAGAGGTCGTCCAGGTCCGTCTGGTAGCTGATAGAGGAGGTGAAGCTGCCGCTGAGCTGCAGGCGGCGCCCTGCCGCGCGCTGCGCCTCCTTCTCCCTCCTTCTCTTCCTCCTCAGCGCCTCCTTCTTCATGGTCCGGTTGTCCCCCCGCTCCTCCTGCCACCACTCCAGCCACGCCTCCTTGCCGCCGCGCCACGCCACCGTCAGCCGGTCGCTCAGCGGGTCGCGCCACGCCTCGCCGTCCACCGCCGGCGGCACCGGAACCGGGTCCAGGTTGCTTTTCAGAAGCAGCGACCGCGTCCGCATGCAGTGCTGCAGGTCCTGCTGCAGCGCCCCCTGCAGGCTGACGGCGGCGCCAGGCTCCGGTACGCTCAGCAGACCAGCGGTTTGGACCGCGAGGTGCGGCGGAGCGCCGGGTTTTCCCTTCCATCTCCTCAGTTTCTGCAGCCAGCGCCTCCAGATGTGAAGCGTGGCGCCGCTCAGCACCGGGGGAGCCGACCAATCCGCTTCGTTACCAACGGCAACGAACAGCGGGATCTGATCCGGAGGCCTGCAGGAAAAGAAACGCTGCTGGGTTACATCAGGAACACATTTTTCCAGTTAACTCTGGAACTGGAAGACATTTTAAATATCCAAAACAAATGAAACAACAGAAACAACAAATAAAATGAATCATAAAGTCTCTGAAAACCTTCAAAATAAGAACTTAGTTGAGACCAAAACACCAAACTGATACATTTTATCATCCAGTTTTTGGTAGAAAGAGAAAAACGAAAAATTATGCAAAAGGAAATGATTGAATTTGTTTTAATTTTTCATGTATGAGGCGTACCAATCCGAACTCTGGTTCCTGTCTGGCGTTTCCGGGACAAACGTGCGAGCGTTGGGAGCCTGCGTTGGCATGACGACGTCCTCGTTGCTGGACGTTTCAGCGACCAGCAGTGGGGATCGAGATCCAGTCTCCGGCGCTCCGCTCTCCGGCGCTCCGGGTTTTCCGTCGTCCCGCTCCAGGACCTGGTAGAAGATGTCCCCGGCCGCCGTTAGCTGGAGGACAATCATAGTCGCCTTGGAGACGGACATTTTTTGGAGAGACGTCAGGCCTGGAATCACAAAGAAAATCTGTTAAAGGTGGGCGACTCGGCGCTGGCGCCCTCTACTGGGGGCGGTGGTGACCTGCAGCCGGTGAAGCCAGTCTGTGGGCGGCGGTCTGCTGACGGTGGGGGATCTGGACCGGGAGAACAGACAGACTGTCTCTGGGTCGGAGCAGAACCTGAGGGGAACCGTGGCTGCAGCAGGGCTCCACTCTGCCTCCTGGAGTAAAAAATAAAAACAGTAGAACGTCTGTTACTGGTTCTAAACATGGTGATCGCTCCACAGATCTGATGTGTGGGACGATTTTAGCACAAAATAAAATCTGTTTTTGGTCTTTTTCTCAGAATCAGATTCAGAAATAATCCAAACAGAAAGGAAAAAATAAATATAAAAACATTTAAAAAAAAAAAAGCAAGAACAAAACTAAATAATTATTTAAAAATGTACAAAAAATGTAAATAAAGTTATAAAATAAAACAGAAATTCCAATAATTATTACAAAACAAAAAACACCTGAAGATTAAAGAAAAACCATAACAGAGACCAAAAGAAATAAAAAAATTTAATAAAATAACAAAACATAAAAGACAGAGAAGACTGAAGTTTTCTTTAGTTAAAAATAAATTGATAAAAGAAAAAAAAAATTCAGAACATACTAAACAAAACAAACAAACATATTTAAAATGAATAAATTAAACTTAAAATAAAAAAATATATTAAAAGTGAAAACTTGCTGCAAGGACAGAACAGTTGTTTTCTTAAAACATAATTAAAAAACAACAAATACAAAATAAAAATTAATACATAAAAAAGAAAGAAAGCAAATCGTTGAGAAATTAAAATAAAAAACCATAAAACAAAACAAGAAAAAGCAAAAAATACCAAACAGGGACGACGAAGCAAAAATAACTAAATGTTTCTCTAACATATTTTAAAATGCAGAACCTTGAAATAAATCAAAACTAACCAATTAGAATGAAAGAAGAGATTTTAAAATTAAATGTAAAGTTTAGTGAAAACAAGCCTGGTCGTCCAATCAGATTCGCCAGAAAACAAAAAAGTTTCCAAAACCTTTAAATGCACCAGAACCTGCAGCTGTTGCTGCCCCCTGCTGACTCACCAGAGTACTGCAGCAGAGTGATCTCCTGGGAGGACTGCGAACCCAGCAGAACCTTTGTGGTTCCGGAGCCCGGAGCCACGTGGCAGAAAAGGGGCGGAGCCTCCATCATGTGGTCCCACTTCAGCATGGGGATGCAGGGGAAGCGCTCGTCCATGATGTAGGCCGAGTGCTGCAGAGACGGACAGGAAGTTCAGATTCATCTGGAGCGTTGAGACAAAACGGACAGAACCAGGAGACTCACCTGCGTGGTGAGCAGGTGGTGAAAGGGATGAACGTCTCCCAGGAATCTGACCAGGAGGAGGCGCTCTCCGCTCTGGCAGTCTGAGGTACTGCTGATCCGGAACAGAGTGTGATCCGGGTTCGACTCCAACTGGATGAGACAGAGATTAAAGTCCAGAAGAAGAAACTGTGTCGATATTCTGCTGATGCTGAGAATCACAATTTCATAACTGCTGAGTTTCAGTTGAATAAGAAACAATTAAAATAGAATGTTGGTAAGTTTGTTCATAAGTCGTTAAAAATCAGGCAACATCATCATCATCATCATCCAACCACTTCCTGTCGTCTTATTTGTCGTTTCCTCCAGTAGCAACGTCCGGCATTTTTCCATTGCCGTGTTAATTAAACTAATTTCAATGCAGCTGAAACACCTCATCCTAAATGAAAACATGTTTTCAAAATGAGCGTTTTTCAATTAAGAAAAGTTATTTTCATAATTCCAATTTATGCAATTTTACCAACAATGGAAACAGCTAACGTTGAAATGTTTGTCCTTAAATACGAAGCTGGTTCAATCTTTCTATTTTTACTTTTTCCTCTTTGTTGTGTTTTTTTCCACACATGCATACGGTCCTGTACCGTCTCCATGGCAACAACACAGCATCCCACTAAGCTACAAAATGGCGGCCGACAGATGGCTGATTGGTTTTATTTTTTTAAATCGATGTGACGTTTTAAATTGAGTCGTAGTAAATGAGGATCAGGATTCTTTCTGTGAATCCAGAGCTAATGTTCCCCCACCTTCACCCTGAAGTCTGTGAGCTCCGCCCCCGTCCGGTCGGCGTACAGCATCACTCGTGGGTGGGCGGAGAATTCGCACCATCGCCATGACGACTCGGCGTTGAAGTACAAGTTGCTCTCCTCCGTCCGGACCGTCTGCATCCTGACGGAGGGAAAGCAGGAAACGCTGTGACTCCTGAAGGCGTCTGGACCCAACCGGCGGGTCGGATTGTTCCTCACCCTCTGCCGACCGTCCACAGGTTCGCCGCTCCGCTCTCACTCGCCACCAGGACTTCACCCAGAATGTGCGGACTGAGAAACAAACAGACGGAGGTCAGCTTCCGACTGGACGATACGGCTGAAAAACTTATCATTTCACATCAGGTAATATCAATAATTATTGATTGGTGCTTTTATTTTAAATATCTGAAATGCTGGTGATGTGACCTTCAATTCGGTCCTTGGTTTATTATTTTTTTTAAGCAGCAATCAGGCAAAGTGGGGAAACTGGAAACTAGCAGGTTGTTGCTAGGCAACCAAGGACTGAGTGAGTTGCCAGGTAAGCAAAGATTGAGTTAGTTGCTAGGTAACTGAAAAGTAAGTGAGTTAGTTGATGCTTAGCTAGCTGTTAGAAGTTCAGCAGCTAAACTCTTTCCTCTGCCTACGTTTCCCAGAATGCAGTGCGGTTCTGAATCAAAGTTCAGTGAATATTCTATATGTTGAATATTGAATGTTCTATCAGCTGTTTCTGATCATGTATCTATTGGTTGGTTGGTCGCTGACCCCACCTGACGCTGACGCAGCTGGCAGCAGCTCTGGTTCTGACCGCCTGCAGCAGGCGCGGTTCCTTCTGCTCCGCCATCCCCCAGACTCCACAGACGTGGTCAGAGCGCACCGCGACGCAGCCTGCGGGGCGACAGGAAACGATCAGCCGAACCGCCGGCAGCGTCGCGAATCCTTCCGGATAACGCCGTACTGTCGCCGAAGCGCGAGCCGCAGCTGATCTGTCGGACCGGAGCCGTCAGCTGGAAGCTGACCGGCTTCTGGCCGCCGGTGTCCAGGCAGGAGGAGCCGTCGTGCTCCAGCACCACCCTGTGGAAATCTGAGGTACTGCGTTAAGAACAATGCTTCTGGTTCCAGTTTGTTTCTGAATGTTTGACCATCATTCCCTCTGGTTTTGGAGTCTATGCAACTGGAATGATTTTTTTTTATCTTCCTTTTGGACACCTGTGATGTGTAACCATGGCAACAACGTGTCTTCTTTTTAACCATCTCAAAAGCTCCAATAAGACCTGAACTTTGACCTAAAGGAGCAGAGCAGGATACTGAGGCGGTCCATTCCCGGGCCCCCGGGGTAAAGCAGGCAGCCCTCGCTCTGTGAGAACGGGACGAAGGCCAGAGCGCCCCCGGTGGCCGCCTCCGAGAACTGCATGCGGTCCCTCTGCTCGCTCAGCTCCTCGTACAGCAGCGAGCCCAGCAGGTCCGGTGGAACGTCGTGGACCACGTCCCACAGCAGGGCGGAGTACCGGTCCAAAGACCTGGAGCGGTACGCCATGGGACACCTGGAGAACCAAACAAAATAAAATAATGACAAAAAACTATATATACGCATCAACATCAATATTTATAATATATTTATTATGAAATTTTCAAATAATTAAAAAGTCTGGTTATTAAAAGATTAATATTTTGTATTGTGCATGACTTTTTTCTTCTAATAAAATAATTATCTACTTTAACATTCTTTAATTGCAGTTGGGAAAAAATGTATTATCAGTAAATATGAGATATTGGCCACAACAGGCATAAAAATATCAGGACAGATATTGACCCAAATTTTCAAATCAGTGCATTTCTATTGAAAAGACACCAGATGGTGGAAAAACAATAATCACAAGCAAAACTCACAGCAGAAAGCTAAAGTTTTAAGTTTTAAACAAAAAAATATCAAAATGTGACAAAATAAACACCAAATACATCATCAATATTTTTGATTCTTACTTTCCAAGTAGATAAAAATAACTTAATTTGAAATTTCCCTATTTATGATCTTTTCCAAAGTAAATAAATGTAAATGTGTCGAAAATAATTTAAGTTATTTAAACCTAACTAAAAAAACTAAAAGATTGAATAAAGATTGCTGGAAATTGGCACAAGCTCCGCCCCCTTTTTCACTCAGAGTGTAAGTAGGGATACACAATATATTGACACTAAAAAAATCGGACTTTTTTTTTTTTTTACAAAAATATCGGCAAACATTGGATAAAATAACAATCGCAACATCGGCCTAAATTTTCAGATCGGCTCATTCCAAAACATTTGGTTTTTACCGTCTAATCAGGTTTTTCTCTAACAAATCAAAGTTCTTCTGATCTTTGGTATAAATAGTTTTTGGTTTGAGTCGATCCGGTTGGTTTTCTGCTCACATGTTGAACTTCAGCTGGTCGACGAAGCTCTTCGTCCTCCACATGTTGACCGAATCTTTACGATATTTCTGCAAAACAGCAGCAGATTAACCGCTTTAATCTGAAGCTTCAAGATTCAGATTAAAGTGCTAGCTGTAATCTGAAGCTGTAATCTGAAGCTTTAATCTGAAGCTTTAATCTGAGGCGTCGGCAGCAGGTTGGGCTGGACTCACCTCCTTCACTTTGGCTTTCTGGAAGTAGAAGTTTTCGCCCAGAATCTCACTCATGCAGCCGAAGGCGTCCGGGCCGTGATCCATGAAGAAGTTCTGCATCTGGACGAAGGAGCAGGAACGAGTTTCTTTACTCTGAGTCTTTTTTTTAAAATTTATTTCAGAAATAAGCTGAGAAATTGGCTAGAAAACTGAGAATTGTCCACTTAAACCACTCTGATCTTTCTACTGTCACAGTCAAATAATTTGATTTTATGAATTAATCAAATTTTGGTTTTTGAAAAACTTCCTTCAACTTCAGACTGAAGTCAGCCAGGGCGGCCATCTTGTTTGTCATCTTCTATTTCTTTGGCCTTTGAACTCCGGTGGTCAACCGTACGACACAGTATTAGCACCGAGATGAGATTTCTTTCCATTAATTATGACAATAAAGTCACAATAATACATGAGTAAATTTGTGGTATTAGGAGAATAAAGTAGGAATTTTATGAGACCTCTAACATGAAAAATTCAAAAATTAAAATCAGGAATGTTGGAAATCTTCGGAATAAGTTTTACAAATAAATCAATATTTTATCTTTCAACAAATTAAATTATTATCAGCAGCAGGAATTCTTTATGTTTCTCATTAAAAATTAGGGTTTTTTCCTTCATTTTTTAGATATTGTTCTGGTGATTTGTGTCTTTCCTTTGTTAATATTATGATGATGTTTTCATAATTAAACAAAAACATTTTGTAGCCTGATGTCAACACTCTGTTATACAACATGCAGAAGGAATTATAATAGACAGTTTTTGAAAATATTTTCTGTCATTTATCGTTTGTTACTTTTAAACTATAATCGCTCAGTGTTAGTTTAGATAATTATCAGCTGAAATTGGCTGCTAATATCTGATGGGTTTATTAAAATGTTCCTCACATGTTTTAAGAAATCCATCGGATCAGGAGGCGACACGAGATCCTGGAACGCTGCAGGAAAAACAGAAAATAAACAACAGCTTCTACAAGCTATTAGAGATCAATAAACATAAATGCTTCATGCAGAGATGACGGGAAATAAAACCAACAGAACGCTGGCTCTGGATGTTCTCTGGATCAGAACCGGCTCACCTTTCCTGGGTGACAGCAGGGGAACCGGAACCGGCTCCGTCTGGCGCCAGACCTCCCCTCCAACCTGCCGTTTGGACGTGAACGCCCAGCTGGAGAGAGAGCCGGCGCCGCCCTGGAACCAGAACCACATCAGGTCATCATCATCATCATCATCATCATCATCATCATCATCATCATCATCAAACTGAGGCCCAAAAACTCAACCCCCCCTCACCTCACCGTCAGTCAGGACAAAACATGAGCAGGGAAACTAATACAGCAAATCACCCAGAATGCACTGCGCCACGGACTAATATGAGGTTGAAATTTTTTTATTAAATTAGGAATGAAACAATTAATTGTGACTACTTGGTTATTGACATAATTGTTAGCTAATCGATTAATCATTAACTGGGTTATACAGAGTGTCTGTCCAATGTGTGTGTGAAGAGGTTGTAACCAAAACCAGCTTGACTCAGTTCAGATCCTGTAAAGAATTTATAGTAAACAAATAATAAAATATTTATAAACAAGCAAACAAATTTCATTTATTTGTATTTGTAATGTATTTCTAATATTGTATAAAAAGATTAAGAGGTTTTATGGAATGATTCAGTGTTTATTCAGCAGTTTTAAATCTAAACTTCGAGCCTTTAAATCCTCTACTTGCGCTTTCCAGAGGTCAGTGAACGCAGCATCGTATTGAACTCGGATTTGTTTACATATTGAACATTATTCAGCTGGATTTTGTGACCCAAAGTTCGACAGGTGAGCTCAGAAACCGCCTCACCTGCGCTAAGACTCCGTGGTAGCAGCCCCATCCTCCGGCACCGAGTCTCTGGACCCGGTTCGGCGGGTCGGAGCTGAAAAACGAGGGGAAAAGTTGCTGAGGAAACTGATAGTCCATTATCGCCGTCCTGAATTATCTGCGTTCCTGTCCATGAGCCTGAGTGTCGGAACAAGTCCAGACATGTTGAACTGTCCAGACAGCAGCTGGCTGCGATGAGACATCGGTTTATCCGCCTAAAAACTGCCGGACATTCATTTACCAGCTGAGTTTTATAGTTTAGAATGTGAAAAAATCTATATGGAGGCAAAAAAGAGACATAAATTAAGCTAAATAATCAGAAACTTTCACTGTGAGTCGCTAAACACGTGTTGCCGCTCCGGTAGGCTGAGCGGAAGTCAATAGAAGAAAGCAACAGCAACCACTTCCGGTTTATTGGAGGAAACTACCAAAATAAAATAAAAACAAACCAGCAAAAATCCCATTTCTGTCAAACAAACAAAGGAAAAATACTACATCAAAGTTATCAGAAACTAATGGCATTAATTAACATTTGACGAAAGCATGTAGAGATGTATCATACTAAAGAAAACATGGAAGAACATTATATAATAATTATAATAATAATAATAATAATAATAATAATAATAATAATAATAATAATAATAATAATAATAATACTTATGTCCAGGGGTGAAAGTAGTTAGTTAATATATACTATTGCACCCCTGCTCTAACAAAGCACGAACAGTTCAGAAACAATGTGAAATGGGAAATAAGCTATTTATTAACTGATTAGATCGTGTTTTAGATTGTTCTTGAAAAACTAATCATTCACGGCTGATCAGTGGGTTAACTAACAGCTGCACAGTGAACCCATTGATTCTTTACAGCAGGTACTGCGAACACCCGCTAAATCTTTTAGAGGTACTCAGTACCTGACCTTACCAGCAGACTTTCACCAATGCTTATATCCAAAATGTTCTGGTTCTGCAACTCACAACTCTGTCACTGAAGCTGGTTGATCCCATTTCAGTCATAATTTTGAGATTTGGCACTTTAATTGTGACTCAGTATTTCAAAATCACGAAGTTTCTTATGATATTACTTTTTGCAATTTGCTATTTAAGAATTTTTGTGTGTGTGACAATTATGTCTTTTAATTAGAGAAGGTTTATTTTTCACACAGTACAAAGTCAGAGTAATATTCTTATTATGCAAAATTAAGCTTTGCTAATTTTTGTTCTTCCATTTGAGTCTCTACTAATTTTTTTGTGTCTGTTTTTTGCTTAAACGTGTATTTATATTATTGGTTGCTTGACAATTAGTTGCTCATGTTTTGGTAAATTAACTTTCTGATACAAAGGGTAAATTATATAAGATTTTAATTTAATTTTATTTAATTTTATTTTATTATTTTATTTAATTTTATTTTATTTTATGTTATTTTATTTTATTTTGGTGAGTGACCGGATGTAGCTAATCAGCTGACCCAGTGTCGGTAGGACCAGCTAGCAGAAGCGGCGCAGAATAACGGCGTCTTTATTTGTCTGACTTGGCTGCAGGAGGAACCGTGTTCGTGAAAGCCGTCGGTCTGCCGGACCTGCCCCAGTAGGACGTCGGTGTCTGGTGCGTCTCAGCCGCTTTTTATCGGAATGTTTTGCTAGCCGTTAGCCATTAGCTGGTAGCGTCGCTGAAGCGGAAGTGAGAGAGCTAACTCTGTCCTCTAACGTCCGATGATTAGGGACAGTTACCTGCTGGGTTAATTATGTGATATATTTCTGATATGTCTGTTGTTTAATTTCAGGCTGTAAAATGTTTGGTTTTAAATTGAAATGTTAGATTATTGATTTATATTTGGCTGTAAACAACCAGCTGGTTCGTTCATCAGATGCTGCTGTTCCTTCATGGCTGCAGATTAAAAACCTCTTTAACTTCTTACTGAAGCAGTGAAGCCTACATTGTGTAGGTTTATATTGATCACTGTTTTTAGAATTGTATTTCTGCATAATTTCATGTTTTGGACACATTTTAAATGAGTCTGACGCTGCAGAGCTGCAAGATTTCAATACAATTCTCTTCAAAAATAGTTTATTTATCCTAAAATGAAATGAAATGTTGTCTTAACTCATAAGATCAAAGTGTATTCAGAAAATCTGTGAGAACGGCTCTCCAGTAGCAGTCAGTCTCCAACAAATCTGACTGAAGGCTGTTGTTGTATACAGTCTCATCTGTTGGTTAACATCATCAGTTGTTGATCCACCTCTTTTGTTTTTGCTCCTCCTCTTTAAATCTGTCTGGTCGTTTGGTTAAAGGATGTTGGAGTAGGGGAGTCGCCTCCTTTTCAACTCCTCTGGGATTTGGGGTCATAGTTCAGGTTTTATTTTAGCTTTTCAGAAGCTAGTCTGCTACGTTCAGGTAGTTGTTGCTATGGTTACATGTCATAAAAACTGTCAAAGAGCATCCAGAACCAGAAGTAATGATTGTCCAACCAGCATCAGTTCAACCTAAATGATGAATGAATGTGTGGAGATGGAGCGGTTCTGTCTGTGTTCGGGTCGGTCCGGTTCCGGTAGCAGCAGGTTGGTGATGAACTGGCCTCTCCTCCATGTTTGTTTGTCAGCATCATGTCGGGGAACAACCTGGTCCTGCCCATCGTGCTGTGGGGCCGCACGGCGCCGACCCACTGCATCAGCAGCTTACTGGTGATGGACGACTTCAACACCATCATCACTGGTTGCCATGACGGTCAGATCTGCCTGTGGGACATGACGCCTGAGCTGCAGGTGTGGGGCGGCTTCCTGTTGCACTGAGCTTTATTCTATTTTAATTTCATTTATTTACATTTTTTAGATCTTTCTTTAAACATATTTTCTCTTGTTGAAACCTTTTGTTTGTTTTTCTCTCTTTTTTTGTGATTTAGTATTAAAATTTTTTCTTTCTTTGATTATTTTTATTTCTTGTCCTTTTTCTCTTTTTGAAATTAGTTGTTGACCTTTTTGTGTTTGATTATTTTTATTTTTTTTTCCTTTTTTGTACTTTAACATTAACATTTTTTCTTTTTTGATAACATTTTTTTTTAATTTTTTGCCATTTTTTTAAAGAAAAAAATGGCATGTCATTTCTCTTTTTTGTGTTCTTTAATATTAAAATCTTACTTTTTTTTAAAGCATTTTCTAATATTTTTTGCTATTGTGCTTTTTCTGGTTTTTTAAATCATTTTTTGCATTTTTATTTCAGTCACAAAACACAAGTGATCCTTCATCAACCTATTATCCTTAATATTTAAAAGTGTAAAACAGGAAAAAAAGAGATTTTTTTTTACCTTTTATACAAATATATATTTATTCAGTCTGTAGTTTTACATAAAATACAAATTGTTTCAGAAATTTTAACCTTTATATCGTTAATATGCTGCATCCATGTCAGCCTGTTATCGACCCGTTGGTCCTTAGCATCAAGTTCAACACTATGTCAAAGTGTTGAACTTTGACATAGTTTAAATATGTTTTTTTTTTTTGTTTACAACTGCTATAGATTTCATTTTAGTTATATACAGAGACATTTTCCTAACATCACACCATGATTTAAGTGACTTTAGTTCCTTTTCTGTCTCTAACAGAAGCGTGTTTTCTGTTCTTTCCTCTGATTGGTCGGTTCTGCCTCCAGATCTGTCCCAGAGCGATGCTGTTCGGCCACACGGCCTCCATCACCTGCCTGTCTAAAGCCAGCGCCAGCAGCGACAAGCAGTACATCGTCAGCGCCTCAGAGAGCGGGTCCGTTTCCACCGCATGCTCAATGTAGTCTGTTTGTCCTGAAACCTCTTCTGGACCTCATGTTCTGTCCTGAAACTCCAGCTGGACCTCATGTTCTGTCCTGAAACTCCAGCTGGACCTCATGTTCTGTCCAGAAACTCCAGCTGGACCTCATGTTCTGTCCTGAAACTCCAGCTGGACCTCATGTTTCTGATGTTTCTGTGTGTCCAGGGAGATGTGTCTGTGGGACGTAAATGACGGGCGCTGTATCGAGTTCACCAAGCTGGCCTGCGCTCACACCGGGATCCAGGTGAGACACAGAGTCACCTAGTGGGATCAGGGTGCAGACAGGAAGTTCACTCATGAGCTAAACACTCACATCAGGTTCTTCCTCAGATTTTAATATAACATTTAATAAGAAGAAATGTGTATGTTGTTGTTGTTGTTTTTTTTATTTGTTGTAGAAATAGATATAGTTCAGTCATTTCTGTTGGAGAATAGTTTAGTTTTCACTCTTATTATATTTTTAAGGATCAAAGGCGTAGTAGCGAGCGCCGCTCACTAAAAAGTTATGCTAACTGTAAAGCACTAATCAGAAATATTAAATCTGCTAACAGTAAAGCACTACATCAACAGGGAGTTTCGCAGAAGCTAATGCTAAAGCGCTACATCAACAAGGAGTTTAGCAGAAGCTAATGCTAAAGCGCTACATCAACAAAGAGTTTCACAGAAGCTAATGCTAAAGCGCTACATCAACAAGGAGTTTAGCAGAAGCTAATGCTAAAGCGCTACATCAACAAGGAGTTTCGCAGAAGCTAATGCTAAAGCGCTACATCAACAAAGAGTTTCGCAGAAGCTAATGCTAAAGCGCTACATCAGCAAGGAGTTTAGCAGAAGCTAATGCTAAAGCGCTACATCAACAAAGAGTTTCGCAGAAGCTAATGCTAAAGTGCTACATCAACAAGGAGTTTCGCAGAAGCTAATGCTAAAGCGCTACATCAACACAGAATTGTTGTAAGGATTTTGTGTTGATGAATTTAGCTTGTGTTAACATGTGTTAACTAAGCTAATGCTAAAGTGCTACATTGATATGCAATACAGCAGAAGCTAATGCTACATTGCTAACTTCAGTTCAAAGTCCGTCATTGAAACACTATAAGCCTTGAGCACCAATTGGTTTTTAATATTATAATTTTATAGCTGTTCCAGAATAACCTGAGGTTATCCTTAGGTATTGTGGTTGTTTAACTTTTGTTCTATCTTTCCTTCTTTTTGTCTGTTTTTTCTGTCTTCTTTCCTTCTTTCTTCTCTCTCTCTCTCTCTCTCTCTCTCCTCCCTCAGTTCTACCAGTTCACCATTGGTACGCAGAAGGAGGGCCGCCTGCTGTGTAACGGCCATTACCCAGAGATCCTTGTGGTTGACGCCACCAGCCTGGAGGTGCTCTACTCTCTGGTCTCTAAGATCTCTCCTGATTGGATCAGCTCCATGAGCATCATCCGCTCCCATCGGACCCAAGGTGTGTTTACCTGACGGTGACCGCTTTAAGCTAGCGGCTCAAACACGCCTTCCTGATAAAACCTGAATTTGCTCCTCAGAGGACACGGTGGTGGCAGTATCAGTGACGGGGATTTTGAAGGTGTGGATGATAACAGCCGAGGTCAGCAAGATGCAGGTTTGTTGCATCGAACACACAACCCCCCCCCCCCCACACACACACACACACACACGCACACACTCTGATCTGAGCCTCTGGTCCGTTTCCTGGTTCAGGATCTGGATCCGGTCTTTGAGGAAGAGTCCAAGCCCATTTACTGCCAGGGCTGCCAGAGCATCTCCTTCTGCAGCTTCACCCAGAGCAGCCTGCTGGTGGTCTGCTCCAAGTACTGGAGGGTACGGCAGTCTGTCCGTCTGTCTGTCTGTCTGTCTGTCCGTCTCTCTGTCCGTCTGTTTCTTACTTCTTCTTTGTTTTTTCTTTGTCTGCCTTTCCTTTTTGTCTTTATTTCTTTCTATCTCTTTCATTTGTCTCTTTCTTTTTATCACTCGTCTTCCTGTCTTGTTGTTTCTCTTTGTATTTCTCTTGCATGTCTGTAATTTTCCATCTGCCTTTTTGTCATTTTCTTTGTCTCTTTTCCTCTTTCTGTCTCTTTCACTCTTCCTGTCAGTGTAATAACTTTTCCTTCTGACTCCCAGGTGTTCGATGCAGGAGACTACTCTCTGCTCTGCTCCGTGTCCAGCGACAGCGACCAGTCCTGGACCGGCGGTGAGTTCATCTCAGCGGATAAAGTCATCATCTGGACCGAAGACGGCTCCAGCTACATCTACAAGCTGCCGGCCAGGTAAAGCCCAACGCCTCCGGCTGCAGAAACGTGTCTGAGCGGTTTGGGATAAAACGCTCTGTCTGGTTCTCAGCTGCCAGTCCGCCAGCGAACATTTCCGCAGCGACGTTGGCCGAACCAAAGAAGGATCGATCCCCCCGCTGATCTACAGCATCGCTGAGCGTTCAGACAAACAGGTCAGAGTTCACCTCCCAGGTCATCCAGAAAAACACGAGTCCTTTCAGAGCTGAGACGGCCATTTTGTTTCTGTAAAACACCTGGTCATGACAGTTTGGTACGTTTTCAGTTTGTTTCATATAAAAATTAATGTTTTTGTTTGTCAGCAGTAAACAAAGAATATTTTTCATCTTCTGAAATGTATTTTATTATATTCCAAACCTTAAAAACGTGGAGACTATGGAACAGACTTAGTAGCCTTGCAGCTAACTGCTGGTTCGTAGCAGGTAGCTATAAACGGTTTAAAGTCAGTTTGATTTTGAATTGAAGGAATAAAAATGATTTCTTTCCTTCGGTGGGTTTGGACCTTATAATCCTGCCTAACATCCCGGCTAACGCGGTGCTTTCTGCCTCCATGTTTCTGGGCTCGTTTCAGACACGTGGATCAAACCAGCTGATGTTCAATCTGGTGAACTGAAGCATCATGGGAACAGAAATGAAGTGAACTGTTCACCGCTTTAATCTGTGTGCATGAAGCTGAATGTTTTAGGGTTTATGTTAAACTTCCTGTTTGTCCTGAATGTTATAATTTACTTTTATTTACGTTTTGTCTGTTGTTTAGTTTTGTTTTTATGTTTCTTTTATTTCCTGTTCTCTGATTGCTGCCCCCCTCCCATATAAACCGACCCTCACCTCCTCCCAGAAGGACGGAGGTGAGCAGGAGGAGCAGGAGGAGCAGGAGGTGGAGGTCATATGCCTCCGTCCCAGTGGCTTCGCCCCAGAGCTCTACACCCCACTGCAGCTTTACCAGCTCCGGCCTCTAGAGGCGCCTGTAAGCCCACAACACGCTTCGCATCAGCAGCAGGCAACAAGAAGAAGAGTTGAATCGACTGAGCTGCAGAAATCAGCTGAAACAAATCGGCTAAAAGAAATTGAGGAACTAGAACTAGCAGATATTTTAGAATAATTACAACCAGAAGAGCTGGAACAAGAAGTGCTAGGAGATGAACATGAACTAGATGAACATGAACTAGATGAACATGAACTAGATGAACATGAACTAGAACTAGATGAACATGAACTAGAGGAAGTAGGAAGCTGTATTAAGACATTTAAAAGTTGAGGACTTCCAGTTAAAATCCATCTGAACTGGATGACCTGCTCTGGGTTTCCTGTGGCCTCATGCCGGATTGAAGCCATTGCAGCTGTTTTTATTGAAAATCAGTTTCTTCTCAGCTGCCTGCTGCTGATCGGCCTCCATGTTTCTTCCCTCCTGTCCTGGTGAGCAGAACTTTTTCCCCTCTGATGTCTGGAGTTGCTGTGCCTTTAAAAGTTTTCACACCCTGTGAACTCATCCGTGTTTCCTCAGGTCAAACTGACATTTCTGCTCATCAAACATCTCAAACTGTTAATCTGGACAGAAAACATCTGTGAGCATCAAGTTTTGGGTTTGGACTTTGACTAGGCCATCTCCTGTTATCTCTAGCTGTAGGTTTAGGTTGGTTTTTCTGCTGTAAGGTGATCCTCTTGCCGCCGCAGTCTCTAGCAGAATTAAAGCATCCCCGCAGCATGATTCTGCCACCACCGTGCCTCAGTGTGTGGACGGTGCTTCCCTTTAGCTCAGATTTTGCAGCATTAAAACGTTTTAATTTACATTTTAAATCTCATTTTGATTATGAACGTCAGTTTTTTTATTTTATTTTCAGTAAATGTTGATTATTCATCATTATTTTTCCAGTTTGTGTCATAAAGTCCCAATAAAGTGTTAAAGTTTGTGGGGTGTGAATACTTTAGTGTGGCGGTGCTTTGACGCCTGGTGGCTCTCGGCATCCTGATCGTCTCTCCTCCGTTGCCGTGGCGACGGCGGCTTCTCTCCTGTTTCGTCCGTTCAGTGGGTGTGGGACGGATCAGAACCGGGTTTCAGGTTAGCGGTCCAGTTCAAGCTGCCGAAGGATCCATAAGAAATGATTTAGTTTTTTCTGGCGTTTCTGGGATTTGGACTCCAACCTGTCCAGGTGTGATTTTGGTTGTTGATTGAAGTTTCTGTTTCCCACCTTCCCTGCTCACATGAAGGAAGAGCGACGTGCTGCGGCGGCCGTGCTGCAGCGGCCGTGCTGCAGCAGCTGCGCTCTCTGCTTCCTGTCTGAGTCACGCCTCTGACCCGTTCCCCCCTCAGCTCCTCATCTGTCCCCCGGTGACCCGGTTCTTCTTCGGCCGCCGGGAGCCGTTCCACAAGCTGCTGGTCCAGGGAGACTCGGCCGGCCGGCTGTCGCTGTGGAGCGTCCCGGACGCCACGCCGCCGCAGCCGACCTCGACGCCAACAGGTGACCAGCAGGCTGATGCTGCGCCGCAGCTAACAGTTACTTTACTGATCGATCAATCGATCATTTTGACGATTAGTCAATTATTAATATTTTTAAAATGCCACATAGAAATACATACATCATGCAAATAAATAATTCTGTTCCTTCTTAAATAAGAAAATAAACATTTAATTGGTTAAATAACATAAATCTGAACAGGGTGAAGATAAAACTTTATAATTTAATTTCAACAGGTGGAAATTATCCTTTTAAAAGGTTAATTAAATAAAAACAATAAACAAAATAATATATGAATGAAGATGAATATAAATGTCTCTGGTATAATTTATTTTCCTATAAACTGCTTCCAATGAGCTTTTATATAAAAGCTGCTGTACATGAGTGACATCTGGTGGACAGATGATGTCACTACTACTGAACTTAGAGGATAGCATCAGGTTTTTTTTAATAAACTGTGTATTTATTGGGTTAAGTGTTTAATTTTCACTCAGATGATGGTTCTGTTGCAGAGCTGCAGATGTCGTCCACCATCAGCCTGCAGGAGGCGTTCGATAAGCTGACGCCCGTCTCTTCTGGGATCATCGACCAGCTGAGCGTCCTGCCCAGCAAGCAACAACCCATCAAGGTTCACAGGACGTTAAATTAACAGAAACAAAATGAAAACCTGATTCTTTTTGTTTGGTTGAGTCGTTTTTGGTCGTGTTGTTGCCCAGGTTACGGCCAGCGTCTACATCCCGTCTCAGGGCCGGCTGGTGTGCGGCCGAGAGGACGGCAGCATCGTCCTGGTCCCCGCCACGCAGACGGCCATCGTGCAGCTGCTGCAGGGGGAGCACATGCTGCGGCGGGGTGAGGATGATGAGGATGATGATGGTTTAATATCATAAAACATGCAGTGAAACGTGCTCATGTTTCTGAACGCTCAGTTTTAATATGGTCTGAATAAAATGCTTTTAAATGTAACACCAAATGCAGCTTTTAGCCGTTATTCTGATTTTGTAGAAATAACAAAATACTTGTTGATATTTATCCAACTTTAATAAATTACATAAAAGCTGATTTTGGTGCAGCAAAGTCGACTTTTCAGTAAAAGTTTCAGTGATTCTAGTTGGATATAAAAAGACAAATTCTTTGTGTCAAACTTTATATTTTCCATTGAAAGAAAATGATGTTGGTAATAATTTTACAAAAGTCTCCATCAACTTCAACTCATCTTGGGGCCGCAAAAAATCAGCCCAAGGATCACAAATGGCCCTCAGACCGCATTTGAACACCCCTTGATTTAAAGCGTTCCACACCAAATCAATGCAAAAACATCATTTAATTTAATTCAAGTTTTATGTTGGTGATTTGTGTTTGCTTCCTGTCCCTCCGTCGTCTCTCTGCAGGCTGGCCGCCCCACCGGACGCTGCGGGGTCACCGGAACAAGGTGACCTGCGTCCTCTACCCGTACCAGGTATCGCCGCGCTACGACCAGCGCTCCCTGGTGTCCGGAGGAGTGGACTTCTCCGTCATCGTCTGGGACATTTTCACCGGAGAGATGAAGCACATCTTCTGCGTTCATGGAGGGGAAATCAGCCAGCTGATCGTCCCGCCGGAAAACTGCAGCGTAAGACGGAGACGTCTGTCTGTCTGTCTGTCTGTCTGTCTGTCTGTCTGTCTGTCTGTCTGTCTGTCTGTCTGTGTCCGTCCGTCTGTACTGCTCCATGCTTTATCTGTTACCAATGACTAGGACTGCAACTAACGGCTAGTTTAGCAATTGATTAATCTATCGATTACTCTGACGATGAATTGTTTATGCTGACAACCTGTGGATTCTTTCCAGACATGTTATTTCTGGCCCACATGACCACACCTCCACCTCTGTGCTTTGCTTTTCTCTAGACATGTTGACCTCTGACCTCTGGTTCGCTCTCTCTGCCTAGAAATCATTTATTGTGACAGGGATCTTTGCTGCCTGAAGTCATTCAGTCCTGACTCTGTTCAGTCGCGGTTTGAGTTCAGATCGGTGCGTTTCCTCCCTGCAGACCCGCGTGCAGCACTGCGTTTGCTCCGTGGCCAGCGACCACTCCGTCGGCCTGCTCAGCCTGCGGGAGAGGAAGTGCATCATGCTGGCGTCCCGACACCTCTTCCCCATCCAGGTCATCAAGTGGCGGCCGGCCGACGACTACCTGGTGGTGGGATGCTCCGACGGCTCCGTCTACGTCTGGCAGATGGATACAGGTGAGACCCGACCGGTTCCCCGGGAGAAACTGGGCCATCGGGGCGTCAATGTTTGGAAAGTTCAGTGAAAATGAAGGCAGGTTAAAAAGAACTGCAAGAATAAAACGTCTCAGAATCATCAGGTTGAGATTCACTCAGAAAACTGAGCATGAAAACCCAAGAAGTTGCAATAAACAGAGAATGAAGTTGTAACTATTTGAGAATAAAGTCATAATATGAGAATAAATTATTTGTAACATTACACATAGTATTCATAAGGTTATGAGAATGTCATAATACGGAGATATAGTCATAATAATGCGAGTATACCACTTAGTTTGAATATTTTGCCAGTGTTTTGTGTCAGTTTTCTGATTGCTGATTTTTCTTTTTGTTAAAACGTCCACACAGTGAATACTTGTCTGTAACTGTTGAACCAGAACCTCCAGATCTGGTTCTGGTGGCCTGCTGAGCCACTGGCCCGTTCTCCGTTCAGTGTTTAGATGTTTTTCTAATACATTATGAGTCGTCAGTGCGCTCGTTCACTGGTTCAGCTGTATTGGATGCAGTCTGGGGATCTGAGTCGGGTCAGACTGAGGAAACATCAGCCTGATGAGCTGCTGCTCTGCTGGGCGACTGCAGGGTAGCTAAGTGTGAAATTAAAGGAGGTGTGGAAGTGCTCAGGCGTTGGACAGGTAATGGGGCCGCGGCTGATGGCTCCTTCATCACATAAACACTCGTTCAATACCTCTGACTCACTGACTGACTGCAGAGAGCGAACACTCTGCTGTGATGATGATCATAAACATCTCTGCATGCAGCCAGAGATGGAAAATACTGAATCACACCAAAGCATGTAGAGGCATAAGGAGCCGCTGTTTTCACTGTTTGACATGCAGAATATTATTATATGTATTCTCTCAGTTTCATGACTTTATTCTTGTAATAACATGAATTATTAAGTCTCAGTAAACAAAATAGTTATTAAAAACAGGCTAGTTGGCTAGTTGAGACCAAATCACCAGAGTGAAGACTTTTATCATCCAGTTTTTGGAAGAAAGAGAGAAATCTGCCCGTCTGGTTAAAGGCAGTCGGGCCTTCCTGTTATCTGTTAGTGGTTTAAATTAGCAGCTCTCCCTGAACTTCCTTTGTGTTTCCAGGAGCTCTTGATCGCTGCGTGATGGGAATCACGGCGGTGGAGATCCTGAACGCCTGCGACGAGCTCGCCCCCGCCACCGTTGACGCCCTGAGCCACTCGGCGGTCAACCTGAAGCAGGCCATGACGCGCCGCAGCCTGGCGGCGCTCAAGAACATGGCGCAGCACAAACTGCAGACGCTGGCAACCAACCTGCTGGCTGCTGACAACGCCGACAAGGTAAGGCCTGGTGATGTCACCAACCAGACCGGGAGGGCGAGTTTACCAGAGATAACTAGCAACAACCAGGTTTACTAGAGATAACTAGCAACGGGTCGATCTGTTTGTCCATGTACTAGTCCATCCATCCATCCGTCCTCCATGTCAGAGATCATGTTGCCATGGTAACGGGCCCCAGAGGACTCTCCGGCGTTGTGTCTCTCTGGTCTGTCTCGATGCGTCACCAGCGATCAGATTCATTCTAGATGGATCCGTCAACCTTAAACAGGTTCGGAGGTTCTGGTCCACAGTAAACCTGCCCTATCAGATACCAGAACCGGATCTCCTGGTTCCGGTTCCGGATACAGAAGCTGTTGGTCTTCTTTCTCTCTCGCCTCTTCGGTGTTTCCAGCTGTTTTTAGATCTGAAGTTTTTCCATCAAACTCGGCCGGTCTGACCCGTCCTGACAGAAACGACTCCGCCCACACGGGGGATCCCAGAGCGGAAAACAAACGCCGTGAATTATTTAGTGTTGTGAAGAGCGTTTAGTTGAGCTGCTGTTTGACTTTTACTGGTTCCCTCAGGAAGTGGATCAGCCCCAGACGTTTCTCTGCCTAACCTTCGTGTTGTTCCACTGTAATCACACCTGAAACACTCAGAAACCTGCAATCCTTCCTCCATTTGACGCTCATCGCCCTTTTTCTGCTTCCTTCCTCATATCAACTCAGAGCCAGCCATTATCCCTGGTGTGTGTGTGTGTTTTATCCCCCACTGCGGGTAATGAAGGATAATGACCGTAAAATATCAGGCAGTGAAGCCAAAGCGATTCCAGCCGGCTGGTGTTTGATTTCTGCTCACCTCTCGTTTTGAGCAGCTATGGCTGTGACTTTCACTTTGTCCTCAACGGGTTGATGGCGCCAGGCAGAAACAGGAACACAGACTCTTTATTTTTATTTCACATTTGGCACAAATCACTGAAACGCCTCCAATAAAAATCACAAATGATCTCCTACTTACAGCTGATTAGTGACTTTTAACTGTTCTCATCCTGCTGGACGTTCATCTTTTCAGCTGTTCTCAGTAAATTCTATTCTTCTCAACATTCATCTGTTTCCTCTGGTGTTCCCCAAGGCTCTGTACTCGGCCCCCTCCTATTTATTACTCTAGCGTCTTTCCATTACTTAATTAGTGAATCTGTCCACATAATACAAACATTTAGAGCTTCAAATAAGTGTTTAAATCCAGTTTTATTCTGTTTACAGATTTTGTGAATTAACTTATCAGAAGCTCACAAAACATTCCCAAATTGTTTAAAGATCTGGCAATCTTAGTGTAAGTAAACTTCTAACTTTAAATCAAGGAAAGGCCAATATAAATAATTACGGTGATCATGAATGCCCTAAAGTGTAACAATTTAGTCTGATTTAAAGTCAGTAAGTTATTAATTCAACTACCTTAAAATCAATAGAAATTCTTGTGAATTTTAAAATTTGTGCTTTAAAAAAAAAGGACAGAAATGAACCAAAAACCAGAATAATTTGTGAATTCAAGGCGCAGGAACCGTTTAGCGTCTACATGTTAGTGTTTGTGGTTCTGGTGCTCTGATGATCACAATAGATTGATTAAATCAAATGTCCCACTGTTGGAGCGGTTCCTGAAGGCATCGAGGCTGCAGCCTGTCAGTCAGCTGATCACCGGGACTTTTTATTTTCCTCATTTAAGTTTAAACAGGAGAGAAAACCGGGCAGGTCAGCAGGACCTTCCTTTGTGAGGTCTGTACTGAGCGTGTGTGTGTGGGTGTGTGTGTGTGGGGGTGTATTTGTGTGTGTGTGTGTGTGTGTGCCGTTTGCCTGAAGGGCCCTGCAGGACGATGACCTTTAGATCGACTCCCGGGAGCTAGAATAAGTCAGCCTCGCCTGAGAGCAGCGGCCCAGCTGCTTCCACCTTTTCCATTTGATTTAAACTCTCCTCAGACGTTTTGTTACAAATAAAAATCAGTTTAAAAATGAACTGTTAGAGTTTACAGATTAAATCCCCCTAATTTGCCTAGCTGTTATTCTCAGTTTGGAAATTCCTCTATATCATTATACCTTCCAAAAATGTCTCAAACTTAGTTTATTTCAGAGGTAGGAATGTTATAAATGTTTTTGTGATCTGCAGAAAATATTCATCTTTCTCTGGATGAAGTTGTAATGTGGCCTTCTGCCTGTAGATGGCACTGTTTCTCCACCAGGGTGCGTCAGAAAATGAGGCTGAGGCACAAACATGTTTGTAAAAGAAGGAAAATGTTCCTAATGTGAGAGAAACTGAGTTCATCCACAGCAAACACTCAGACTTTAATCTGGAAACAATCTGCAGCTAAAACTCAAGGTAACAGCACGTTTACCAGCTTACAGTTAAAATAACTAAAATATAATTGAACTAAAACCAACATCCAACCTGTGTTGTTACTCTGGGAGAATCCTCGTTATCGCTGTGTTTTTAATCACGGTTAGAATCTGTTGCTAAGAAACTAAAAACTGTGGTGCAAATATGAAAGAGAAACCGAAGCGCTGAGGCAAAGTGAAGCCTCACACCAGCAGCAACGGTTCACATGTTCATTATTAGCCAGAATATTCTGCAGATGCTCAGCTGGTTAATCCAGATGTTAGTCAGCATGTTGGCCTGCAGTGACATACTCCATCCAGTTTACAAACAGCAGCTTATAAACTAAATGCTCCCATTAATATGTGGCCAATTATTAGTGTATTTGTCGTATGAAGCCGACCTACGATGGCAGCCTGCAAATATGCTAATGTCAGAGTTTACTACAGTACAATAAATACAGACTTAGTTAGTTGGTACCTAATTGAATGAGTTTAAAAAATGTTCTGACTGAAATGTTCCAGTTTGTTTTAAACTTTCTTCCTTCCTCCTTCAGGGTAATTTGCCCAAATACTCCCACAATGCCCTGGTGGTCCAGGCGATGAAGACCAACCTGACGGACCCAGACATGCACGTTCTGTTCTTCGACGTGGAGGCGCTGATCATCCAGCTCCTGACGGAGGAGGCTCAGCGGCCGAACCCGACGCTGGTCTCCCCCGAGACGCTGCAGAAGAGCCAGGCTGGCGCCGACAAGGGCGGCTCCTTCCTGGCCAACAAAATCTTCAAACAGGCGCGTAGTCGACCCGCGGGGGTCCGAGGTTCCCTCCGGCCGCCTGCTGACGACCCTCTGCTGTTTCCAGGTGAAGGAGACGATGAAGGAAACGATCAAGGAGCACCTGCTGGACGAAGACGAGGAGGAGGAAGAGGAGATGAGGAGGCGCGAGGAGAAGTCCAAGTCTCTGAGTCTGCTGGAGTACAACCTGACCATGGACACGGCCAAGCTGTTCATGTCCTGCCTGCACGCCTGGGGCCTCAACGAGCAGCTGGACGGCATCTGCCTGGAGCGACTGGGCATGCTCAGACCGCACTGCCCCATCTCCTTCGGCCTGATCTCCAGGGGCGGACACATGTCCCTCATGCTGCCCACCTTCAAGGTAGCACCGCACCTGCTGGACGATATTAAAGATATTTATTGTATTTGTATATTTATTGTTTCGTATTTCTTTCTGATGTTCTTTGTTTGTTCTAAATAAGATAAATGTTTCTCCGTATTTCCCAGGAGTCTTTGCTGCGCCAGCTGTCCCTGGCGACCGGCCTGAAGCTGTCTCTGTCCGACATCGTGGGGAAGGGGACGTACGGCGTGTCCAGGGCCGTCACCACGCAGCACCTGCTGTCGGCCATTTCTCTGTCCAACACGCTGATGGGCATGACCAACGCCACCTTCGTAGGCGAGCACATGAAGAAAGCTCCGGCCAGGTAATCATCCTTCCACCAAACTTTACCCAGAAAACACGATCAAGTTCAAAACAAACAAACTCCTGATCCAGGAGTCCAAACAAGCTGGACTCAAAGTCTCACATTTTTCACACAGACAATAAACCCTCAGACTGTGTGTGTGTGTGTGTGTGTGTGTGTGGGGTGTGTGTGTGTGTGGGTGTGTGTGAGCTGATTGTTCAGTCTGTATGAGCTCCGATTGAGCTGTGAAAGATTTAACAGCGAGGTCGCAGTCTCACTGCTCCAACAGTAGCACAGCATTTCATCAACCAGCGAGTAAATCCTGAAACTCTTAGAGCAGAGAACGGATCAGCTCAGTCTGGGATCTACTGGGATCTATTGTTCAGTCTGGGATCTACTGGGATCTACTGCCCCTTCTGTGATCTACTTCCCAGTTTAGGATCTAACTTCCCAGTGTTCTTCTTTTTCTTCTTCATCAACTTAATTCTTCAACTTCTTTGATTTTTTTGTCAAAGACTGTGGTGATTTCAACTTCTTCGACTTCGTTGACTTCAACTGTTTTCTTCTTCGTCGTCTTTCTCTGGTTCCTTGAATCATGGATGGCAGCTTGTTTCTCCTTCAGGTTGTTAGCAAAGTGTTGATGATGTTGGAGTCTGATTAGAAGTAGCTCCTGAAGACGCTCTTCACAGAAATTAAAACTTAACATTTCAACTTGTGCACCTGTTGATTGGGCAAACTTTGACTTTATTATCATTACCGACTGCTGGTGAAACATTTTAGACTTTCCAGAAGCAGCAGGCGTTCGGCAGCTCAGAGCTGCTGTTGATCATTATCTGGAGGAGAAGGAGGCGTTGAGTTGTGGCCAAACAAAGCTGCAGGTGATGATGAAATACTAAAACCCTGCCGGACACACAGACAGGAGCCTCATCAATCTGAAATGGGGAACATGAAAAAGCCAAAAAGCCAAACACGGTCAAATATTCACTAGTACCGGTTTGGAGTGTTGGAAGTGAAGATTCCTCTTTGACTTTTATAAGGCAGGAGCCGCTGCAGAGGGATGAGACTTCACAGGAAGTTGGAAACTTTCAGCTTATTTCCATGGATGTGTCTGCAGAAAACTAAACGCATCCGAAGTCTGGAGCCAGCCAGACCCGGAGGAAGTATTCATAGCGCTTAAACTTTTCTCATTTCAACAAAATCTGCTTTTTATTAGGATTTTATGTGACTGAAAGTAGTAAATTTTGGCTTCAGTCCAGCTAAATAAGCTAATGCTACATTTCCCTTTAACAAAACATGTTTGGAAAAATATCCACTAAAATAAAAGTTATTTTTAAATACACAAAGTGTTTTTTTGTAAGGTTCTTATATGAATAACAACATTATACGTTTGTGAAAAATAGGATACGTAAATTTTAATCTTTAGGTGTTGGAAAAGTTGGCAAGTTTTCCAACTAATGGAAAATAAAAAATAAAATAAATGTCACTGGTTCTTTTATCCAGTGACATTTATTCTGTGGAAAACTGTTCAAACTTGCATTTGTTATTTTCCCAGCTGTATTTAAGAATGTTAACTGACCCGGTGTGGAAGGTCCAAAGAGCCACCTGTGGCCCGGGAGCCGCAGGTTGGACACCAATGGTTTAGATCAACGCAGATTCATCATGGGTTTGAACGGCCTAGTCAAAGCTGAGGACCTGTAAATTATAACCGGATGTCTGGTGTGTGAGTTGGAGTTACAGCGTGACCTTTAACCTTTGGTTGTTTCTGTCCCTTCTCTGAAGTTTGTGCTTTTCTTCTTCGTCCTCCTCCTCCTCTCGCTGGGAGTGATCTGTCGCCTAGCAACCAGCATCGACTCTGCCATCGATCGTTGTATTGGAAGTGTTTGTGTGTCTCTCTGTGAAAGTTCGGCGCCTCCAGTCTGTTCAGGGAGGACTGCACCCAAAATTCAATAGGCTGGAGCCCAACACCCCCCCCCCCCCCCCCCCCCCCCCCCCCCCCCCCCCCCCCCCCCCCCCCCCCCCCCCCCCCCCCCCCCCC